>PVJS01016443.1:0-37483 GCA_004027185.1 Glis glis | reverse complement strand
GATTACAATCGTGCGCCACCACGCCCGGCTTTTATTTTTTGTTTTTAAACAGGATTTCACTAGATTGATGAGTCTTGCTAAATTGCTGAGGCTGGTCTCAAACCTGCAATTCTCCTGTCTCAGCCTCCCAAGTACTGGGATTACAGGTGTGCATCATGATGCCCAGCTTTTTTTTTTTTTTTTTTTGCAGTACTGGGAATTGAACCCAGGGGCATTAAATCTCCGAGATACACCCCCAGCCCTATTTTTTATTCTTTCTTTCTTTCTTTCTTTCTTTTTTTGCAGTACCGGGGATTGAACGCAGGGGCGTTCTACCTCCGCGCTACGCCCCCGGCCCTATTTTTTATACTTCATTTTGAAACCGGGTCCATGAAGTTGCGGAGGGCCTCACTAAGGAGAGAGAGAGAGAGAGAGAGAGAGAGCGAGCGAGCTGAGGCTGGCTGCGAACCCGGATCCTCCGGTCTCTGCCTCCCAAAGTACTGGGATTACAAGCGTGCGCCACCACGCCCGGCTTATTCTTTATTTTTTTAAACAGGGTCTCACTAAGTTGCGGAGAGCCTCACTAAGTAGCTGAGGCTGGCCACTAACCTGCAATCCTCCTGTCTCAGCCACCCAAGTGCTGGGATTACAAGCATGCGCCACCACTCCCAGCTTGATATTTATTTTGAAACAGGGTCTTGCCAAATTGCCAAGGCCAGCCTTGAATTTGTGATTCTTCCGTTGTAGCCTCCCAAGTACTAGGATTATAGGCGTGTGCCACCACACCCAGCTCCACATTCTCATTTTGTCCTAGGTCCTGCAAGTAGCTGGCTCTGCTTGGGGGGAGGTAGAGTGGAGGCTGGGCCAGGCCTGGACCAGGTTCCTGCTTCCAGGGGCTGCCTCCCTTGGGTGCCTGTGTTTTGGCTTGCAGAGAGCAAGAGCTTCCAGGCTGCACTCAGCATCTGAGCCCTGCCCCCTGCCCGGGAAACCTGAGGACAGTTCCGGCCAGTGAGGGAGAGAGTTAGGATGCAGGCCAGTGTGGCGGTCCAGGGAGTAAGGAAGGCCAGGCTGCTGGAGCCAACCCAGCCCTGTGTAACTGGAGCCACCAGTGTGGGTCCCAGAGCCAAGACCCAGCTATCACTCTGAGAATTCAGTGGGGCCTTCCTTCCCAGAAGGGTGCAGGGTCACTGGACCCACCTGACTTCAGACTTTCACTTCACCTTCCTGAACCTCAGTTTCCCTATATGTTACATGGGGATGGCAACACCTATCTTACGGGGTCCTGGTGAGGATTAAGTGAGATGCCTTAACACAAAAGAAGGTGATCACTAAATAGAGTCCTTCCTCATTCGCTACAACAGACACTCACGGAGACTGACCAAGCGATAGGAACGGGCTGGGTATTTAACCTTGTGCAAGGCGCACCCAGGCCCTGCCTTCAAAGGGACCCCTGTTAGCAGGGGAGACAGACACTGAGGTGACAACAGTGTGGCAAGTGGTAGGACACCTGAGATAGGTCTTGGAGGGGCAAAGATGGGAGCCAGGAAGAGGCCAAGGGTGGAGAAGCATGAAGGGGACAGCGGCAAGTGCCAGGCGGGAGGTGAGCGAGGGCTCAGCACGCTTCTGTGCAGCTGGCTCAGAGGCAGGAGGCCAGGCTGGAAGGGAAGGCCTGGAGAGGCCGGCTGGGAGCTGGGCTTTGTCTTGAGGGTGGTGGAGCCCCCAGAGAGTGTGACGCAGGGGATGGCAGTGAGGGTAAGACACCCCCTATCCCCAGCATTTATTTATTTATTGGCACTGGGAATTGAATCCAGGGTGTACCTCTGAGCTACACCCCCAGCCCTTTTTAAATTTTTTTTTGTACTGAAACAGGGTCTCACTAGGTTGCTGAGAGTCTCGCACTACATTGCTGAGGCTGGTCTTGAACCTGTGATCCTGCTGTCTCAGCCTCCCAAGTACTGGTATTACAGGCATGCACCACCGTACCCAGTCCTTTTTACTTTTTATTTTTGAAACAGGGTCTCACTAAATTGCTGAGGCTGGCCTCAGACTTGCGATCCCCATCTCAGCCTCCCAAGTACTGGGATTACAGATGTGCGCCACCACACCTGGCTCACCCCCCTACCCTCTGACAGAGGGTTGGGGCCTGGGCCAGGCAGGGGCTCCACCTCGGCATAGATTCTCAGCAGGTTTTCTCAGGGGAGGTGAGAGAAGTCGAGAAGAAGTCCTGCATGAGCCAAGATGCCTTCTCAGGGGAGACAGGAAGCCTTCTAATGCGCAGCGGAGGGGCAGCCAAGGCCGGGGCTTTGCCCTTCTCCCCTGACCTGCCAGGGCTAATGCAACCCACCCTGTGCCCCCATGGCTCCATTACCCACCTCTTTGGGGCCATTAGCCTGCTCGGTTCCAGGGAGACTCCCTCGCTGCTCTTCTACCCCTGTGTGCCTCACTGGGCCTCAATTTCCTGGTTGAATCAATGGTTCTAATTACTTTTAGCCATAGAATCTTCTATGTATTTTCAACAGACTCTTACCAGGAAATGTAAACAAATAAAAATGCAAGTCGAAGTGGGATGGGATCTTCCAGAGAGCCCCAGGTAAGGGGGACTCCGCGGGGGGCATGAAGCCTGCTAGACTTGATGACCTCCAAAACCCCAAGATGGAAGTGCCCGGGGAAGTGTCAGGGGACCTGGATTTCCAACCCTTGTTAGAGAGGATCCTATCTCCTCGAACCTGGGCTGCTCAGGATGATGGACAAACCATGAAAAGAGAACTTTAGACAGGTCAGTAGGTGGGGATTATTATTCTTCTATTTTGCAGAAGAGGAGACTGAAGCTCAGAGAGAAGTCACAGGAGAGGTGGGGCAAGAATGGAATGTGAACCCAAGGCTGTGGGGCTTAAGGACAATGCCCTTTCCTCTGCTCCTAAGGCCTGACTATGTCACCTGATGAGCAGTCAAATGTCAAGAATCTTAGGGATACAGTATCTTTGGCTGTGAAGTGTGGGAATTGAGCCATAGCAAGAGACTGCCAGAGGCTAAGTCTGGGCCTGGGTCCTCATCTTGATTTCAAAGGAATATTTTTCTTCTGGGGGAAACAGCAGTGACAGTAGAAGATCTGACAGCTTGAGAGGGAGAGGAGGAAGAGGAGTTTGGCTGAGGTTCCAGTGCCCCACGGTACTTGCCCACACTGGGACCTTAAGGCCTGTGCCCCACGAGTTAGGGCTAGGGGGATACTCAGGCCTCTGGAAGCTGCATAAACCAGCTCGGACAACAGGCGGAGGAGTTTAGACAAGGGGCCTTTGTGTCTCCCAAGCAAAGGTCTCAGGGGACTGCAGAGGCGGCTCAGCCACTCAGCACTGTCTATTCACTCTGCTTTTACTCCTGGCAGGGCTGCAGCCAGCACCCTTTCTGGGCCCCTCCTGGGTCTGGAACCAGGCCCCAGTCAGCTGATGTGGAGCCCAGCAGGGCCCAAGGCCCCAGGGTCCAGGGCAAGCTCCCTGGCCACAGGAAGAGGCTTTCTCTGCACTCGTCCAGCCACTAGACCATCCAAAGAGCCTCTGGATGGACACTGGGAGGTGGGGGGATGATGTGACTGGCTCCATTTCATAGAAAAGGAGGCCCAGAGAGAGACTGGAACTGGGTCAAGGTCTCTCAGTGCTGAAACTGGGCCGGAGCCTACACTCTTGACCCCTAGACCAGAAATGGGACAGGGGAGGGGGTAACTCATCCATCCACCCACCCACATCTGCAAGGGCTGGGCATCTCCCACGGGCTCTGGGAAGGCAGTGGGAGAAGGTAGCCCTGGTTTTTGCCCTCCTGAGCTCACAGACTGGAGAGAGACCGAAACTCTCCATGACTATAGAAGGCCTTCAGAGTGTGGTTGAGGGCTGAAAAGGAACGAAGGCAGCTCAAGAAGACAGGCCCAAAACAATGGTGAGTTCAGAGATCCCCAAGGAGGAGGAAGGGGGTGTCTCTTCACCCCCTCCAGAGCTGGAGAGGCCCTGGGTGCCATCAGGCGTCCCGGTTCTCAGCGTGGTGCCCTGGCAAGCTGGGCTGGGGTAGGGTGGAGCCGGTGGATGGGATCGGCACAAAGGTCCCACACCGGGCAACGACAAGAGCCACTCGGCACCCTGCAAACCTTGTAAAACTTTGGTGTCTCTGAAAAATCTCTGCCCACACGCTCCGTGCTCTCCGCGGGGCCAGGCGGCGGGACCGTGGCCGTCCGCCCTTCCTGCGCAGCTCCCGTGCGGGCGGGCGCGCTGACCCGCGGCGGTAGGGCTGGGCGGCGTCCCCCAGCGAGCGGCGGGGTGGCGGGGTGTCTCTCCGGGAGTGGGGGGCGGCGCCAGGGTCTGTCCAGAGTCCGCCCCGCCCCTCCCGGGGGCGGCGGGGTAGAGAGCGGGGCGGGGGCCCGCGGCGCTCGGGGCACGTGGGACCCTGCGCGGCCGGGCGCGGGCGCCGGTCCCCGGGAAGCGCGGCCACAGCGCCCGGGGCGGACGAGCTCAGCGCGGAGGTGCGCGCCGGCCCCGCGGGGAGGTCGGCGGGCGCGGCTCGGGGACTTCGCGGCTCGGACTGGCGCGGGTGCCGACCCCGCGCTGGGCAGGGACAGGACCTGTGCGGTGAGTGTCCCATCGGGGCAAGGTTCCGAGCCCGCGCGTAGCGCGTAACTGGACCGTGCGAGCGCGCCGCCGGCCGGTGGTGGAACTTTGTCTCGACTGGAGCGTAAATCGCGGTGCATGTGGACGGATACCCTGGCAGCAGGTGTGTGTGCCCGCGTACTGGGAGATCTGTGTGTGAGTGGGCGAGTGCATGCGCCCTCGCGGGGATGAGTAGCTCAACTTGTGCCTGTGTGTGCTCTGGTGTGGGCGCCCGCGGGGCGTGGGGCGGTGACCGGAGACGAGGCCACCCCTGCAGATCTGCTGCGTTCTGTCCTCCCCCCAGGGTCACTCTGGGTGGCTCCCCCGTGCTGGGCCTTGGTAAAACTGGGGAGGCAGTAGCAAGGGAGTGGGGAGGAGGAGGGCAGTGGCGAAGAAGGACAGTTAAGACTTTGATCTGTCCGGAGATTTTTAATCTGGCAGGTGGTGCTGTAGGAAAAGGGTCGGCCAGTAGAAAGTCGGGAGAAAGACAGTGCCCCCTCCCAGTAGGGCTGCCAGCGTCAGGCTTGGGCCTCCTTAGAGCCGGGCCCGAGTGCCAGGTCCTGTTGGGAACTAGCACAGCCAGTTTGGGATTTATGGGGTGAGTGTCTGCTTCTCTCAGCATGGCATCCCTGCACTCCCTGGTCTATGGATGTAGATGAGGATGATGATGAGCCTTTGAGGGTCAGGTCAGGGCCCCAGGGAAGCCTCAGTTACCTGTGGGTGGCAGTGGGAGGAAGGAGGTTCTTGGAGCAGTCAGCCTCTAAAAGGACCACCAATACGGTCCTGCCCATGAGTGTGTGTAGGGGAACCCTGGTACAAGATGCCCATCACTCTTTTTTTTTCTTTTTGTGGTACTGGAGGTTGAACCCAGGGACATGCTACCTCTGACCTACACCCCCGGCCCTTTTTTATTTTTGTTTTGTTTTTATTTATTTATTGTGATACTAGGGTTGAACCCAGAGGCATTCTACCTCCAAGCTACATCCCCAGCCCAATTTTTTATTTCTTATTTGGAAAGAGGGTCTTGCTAGGTTGCTGAGCACCTCACTAAATTCCTGAGACTGGCTTTGAACCTGCGATCCTTCTGTCTTGGCCTCCCAAGTACTGGAATTACAGGCATGCGCCACCACATCCGGCTTATTTTCTTGTTTTTTTTTGTTTTGTTTTTGTTTTTGTTTTTGTGGTACTGGGGATGGAACTCAGGAGCATTCTACCTCAACCCCATTTTATTCTTTTTTATTTTGAAACAGGGTCTCACTAAGTTGTTGAGGGTCTTGCTAAGTTGCTGAGGCTGGCCTTGAACCTGCAATACTCCTGTCTCAGCCTCCCAAGTACTGAGATTACAGGTGTATACCACCACACTGGGCTAAATGCTTATCACTCTTTCTCCTCCCCTCTCTGCCCTGGGCTGTCCTGGGGTATGGACATAGGGGCTGTGGGCATAGTGGGCAGCCCTCAGAAATGGCTGCTGAGATTGGCCCTACAGAATGGAGAGGCTGTGGCCTCTCCATTCCTGTCTTCCTCTTGCCCAGGATGCACAGGGCTCTAGGGCATCCAGATCTCCCGAGGAATAGCTAAGAGAGTGTGAGGGCATCACTAAGATCTCATGAATGATCCTGTGAGAGTTTTGATTTAGTGGCTGTAGCCCTTAGAGAGGCCATTGTGTCTCTAGGTATCAGTGTTGCCATCTGCAAATTGGGGTGATGATCCTTGACTCTTTGAATGCAAGGTTGCTGCAAGGATTCTTAACATAGAGGCCAGGAAAAGGGCATGTGTGTGTGTGAATATGCGCTGGGGATTGAACCCAGGGCCTCATGCATGCTGAGCATATCGCTGAGCTACACTCTCAGCCCAGTAAAGGGCTTTGTAAACCAAATGCACTGCACAGGGAGGAGTTTGATACTCACAGACATAAATGCCTTTTGAAGACTGTAGTATAACACAGGTGCAGCAGTGAAAGATTGTGCTGGTTATTGGAATTCAATTGTTGACTGCCTTCCTATCCCCATGTTCCCTTCTGCAGAGATAGCTTACTAGTAATAATTAACAAAAATCACTCATTTTATTTTTCAACGACCTTGTGAGAGAGGAATTATTATCTCTATGTTATAGATGAGGAAATAGAGGCCTGGAGAGTATCTTGCCTGGGTCACAAAGCCCAGGTGAAACCTGGGGCTCCTGCTACCTGCCCCAGCGTAACCCTCCAGAAGCCCCATCAGGGTACCTCTGGCCCTGTGGCTTCCAGGCTGAAAGGAGTTTGAATCCTCTCCTAGGAACCTGTCTTTGGGACTTTCTTGTGGCCTGATTGCCCAGCTGCTGAAGAAGATAAGGCCTGTCCAGGCCTTCTCAGAGGACCAGGAAGGCCTTGCCAATTTGGTGAGGGGAGGAAGAGGTGCCCCTGATGAAATCTTTCCTCTCCCCTAACTGTCTTCTGTAGGCCTGTCTGTGTACCTTTCATCCCAGACCTTCCTCCGGGCTCCCCTTGGGTCCTCAGGCCTGGCTGTCCCCACCACTAGGCCCTGATGGGGGAAAGCTGTCTGTGGAGCCCTCCTTGACCTCTGCCCATCTCAGAGAGAGACCAGTTGCAGGATGGGGCCAGGCCATCCCTGCTTTCTCACCTGGCATAGGTAGGGCACGGAGCAGGTGCAGGGAGGGTCTGGGAAATGAATGACCAGTTGAAGTGGGTGCAAGGAGGAAAGCCTCGGTCCATGGAGAGCCGCAGGGGGTTCCTGAGCAGAGGAGTCCCTCCACTGCCCTGACACCCAGTCTCCTAGGCCTGAGTCAGTCCTGGCCTAGGATGAGTAGCAGGAGTCCCTGGTGGGAGGGTGGACAACCCAGGCCCTGCTGGGCAGCTCCTTGGTCCTCCACCCTGGTCCCCTGTTGTCATTGCAGTTCCCCAGAGGAGAGGCCTGGGCCCTGGCAGCTTCCCTTAGTCATGTATCTATATGGCTTCCTGGTGAGTGTCCTGCCTCAGAACAGTATGTAGAAGGAAGACTCCTGCCGTGACTGGCCAGGGAAGGACACTCCCCATCTCACAGGGAGTCTGGGCCAAGGGACCAGCTCGTCTCACCACACCCTTGTATGTATAATTTCTTCCCTCATCTCCCTGTCTCCAGACTCCCCAGCCCTATCTACCTTCCATGCAGCACCATCTTTATGAAGGTCAGAATAGAGGTCATGCTCCCCAGCCTGGCAGTTGAAGCCTTTCCTAGGAGTTCCTCAGGCCCCCACACATTCCATGCCAGCCACACACGACCTCCTGGCCTTTGCTGGACAGGCCACACTCTCACCCACTGAGTCTTGGCACTTGCTTCTTCTGCCTTCCATGCCCTCCCACCTCTGTGTCCACCTGACAAACTCCTAATCACCTATTAAGTCCCAGCTGCTCTGGGAAGCGCTCCCTGACCACCTCCCCCAGGCCAGGTAGGAGTTGCTCTGGGCTCCACAACCCCTGGTTGTGGCTGTGTGTGTGTGTGTGTGTGTGTGTGTGTGTGTGTGTTACTGGGGATTGAACCCAGGGCCATTCTACCTCCGAGCTACACCCCCAGCCCTATTTTATTCTTTATTTCGAAACAGGGTCTCACTAAGTTGCGGAGGGCCTCACAAGTTGCTGAGGCTGGCTGCGAACCTGCTATTCTCCTGTCTCGGCCTCCCAAGTACTGGGATTACAAGTGTGCACCACCACGCCCAGCCTTGGTTGTGGCTTAATCACCCACGTGGACTTGGTCCATGTCTGTGTCTTTCCCCTAGCCAGACCTTCCTCAAGGGCCCTGCAGAGCCAGTCTGAGGCTGGGTTCACATGGTCCCTCTGAAGCCGGGCACACAAGGGCACTGGCAAGTGTGTGCTGGGACTTTGTGGCTCCAGGGAACGTGACTTGTGACTGCATTACTCTGAGGATGCAGATGTCTGTGGGTCTGAGACTCTCCAACCCAAGGCTGTCAGAAGCTCAAGTATCAGAACTGAAGAAAACAGCACTCACTCACTCCTGGAACCCGGCACTCCTGGGATTGGGCTCCGAGAGCCCATGATCCTGGAATCCTGCAAGTGCTGAGAGGGAGAGTCTTAGACTCACAGCCTCACCCGTGTCCTGTTCTATGCTTATGTCCTTTTCTCCACTTGGGTGGTCCCATCTCCCTCTTTCCTCCCAGGCTGAACCCTTCTTGTTTCTTCTCAAACCTGATCACAGCTCCTCTTCCAGGAGCCTCCCTGACTGCTCTGACTGGTCTTTCCCCCTCTGCTGGGGACACCAGGGAGCCCCCCTCCCCTGCTGAGAAGTGTTATGGGCTCCTGGGATTCAGTGTCTCTGCTGTGATGGCAGGCACGGCCCCCACGTCAGGACAGTGCAGGATTTGCTGGCACTGCGGAGTGCCCACTTGCCCCCTTGTCTGTCTTACTCTGCAGGAGCTGGCCCATGGAGCAGTGATGCTCCTCGTTTGACCAGTGAAGAATCCAAGGTTCAGAAGGGGGGCTGACTTGATGGAGATTTCACAGCCTGGTTGGTTCCAAGTTGGAGTTTGAGCCCAGGGTTTTGCTTCTTGAGTCTGGCCAGAGGCATGTGGGTGTGATAGGTTGGGGTGGAGTCCGGGGCGCTGTGGTTCTGAACCCATTCAGTTCCGCAGCTGGACTCTGTAGTACTGTTTTGGGCTGCACTGGGCCGGGGTAGGAGGGGTGATTGGGAGTCCTGCCCTGGTTGAATAAGGCCCCTTCTCTTCAGGGGCCTCAGTTTCCACATCTGAGACCTACTTACTCAGATGCCCTGACCTTGGCCTCTGTGAGTGGCCCCCACAGCCAGGATCCTGGAGCCCCCAAAAGGGAGAGTGCCTAGGGAAGGGGCTGCAGAGCCCGAGGGCCTCCTGGAGGGGAGGGAGGCCTCATACTGCAACAGCACCATCCGATAACATCTGAGGTCACCCTCAGCCGGATCCCCAGACCAGCCCCATTCGCATAGTGCAACATGTCAAGCAAGACTGGGAGAACTGCTCGCCTCTGGCCCTTTGGAGGACATTTGGAAGGGACAGGGTGACTTCTAAGCTCCCGATCCTATGCAGCCAGCCTTGCCCTCCACCACAGGGAAGATTCACAGCCTGCATTGTCTTTGCTCGGTCCCCTCCTCCTTTCTTGCTACCCACCCAGCTCCTACTAATCTGCAATGCAGGTCAGGTGCCCTCTCCTCCAGGAAGCCTCCCCTGACCAGGCCTCCTTGGCTTCCTTCGGACCTGATCATCCTGCTTGTTGTTGCCTGTTTCTGGGTGAGCCCCCCCCCACCTTGATAGTGAACTCCTTGAGATCAGGGAAGGGTCTGACCTCAGAGTCCCCAGGGACCCTGCACAAGGTCAGGCACAGAAATGCAACTTCTGTGAAGGGCTTCTGGGTCCTGCTGAGGCCCTGGACCGCCTCCCCCGAGCACGGCCCCCAGTGTGGGATGCGACCCGCGGTCAGTCTGGCTGTGACCTCCATACCTGTAGTCCTGCCCATAGTTCCTGCGGGGCTTCTTGCCCCTCTTGTCTCTCTGGGATACCCCTCCTTCCTGCCTTCTCCACATGCTTATCTCTTTTATTATTTCATGAAATGAGTCTAAATCGGGCTGGGGATGTGGCTCAGTGGTAGAGCACTTGCCCAGCATGCGTGAGGCTTTGGGTTCTACCCCCAGCACACCACACACACACACACACACACACACACACACACACACACACAGAGTATAAATCATGTTATATAACTATCTCAGCAAACTTTGGGGCAGGTTCTGTTCTATTAAGAGGAAACTGAGATTTGGGCTTTGGAATTGAGGGACGTGTCCAGGTCGTATAGCTGGGAATGGCAAAACTGGGATTTCCCACCCACCAGTATCGTCTCCTGCCCCCTCGATGCCATTCAAGGCCCAGGGCCCCTGGTTCCCTCCCAGCATCCCTCCCCTGGCAGAAGCAGACAGCAGGGGTCTCTAGAGTGGTGACAGGACAGTCTCCCCTGCCAGACTGGACAGGGTCCACCGGCCAGGCCAGGCAGGAGGCACATTCCAGAGCCACCCTAGTGGAGGAACTGGAATGTTGTCCAACCGCTCTAGAAATTCCGCAGTCAGCCTGGGAACTGCCCCTGCCCCTCCTCCTGGCTTTGGGCTCCCTTGCCTCAGGCCACAGAAAGACCCAGATTGTGATAGGGCAGAGCCAGGTCAGGGGGCAGGTGGTCTGCATGCTAAGCAGTCCAACTGCCCTTGACTCCCCGGTGACCTTGGGTGAGACCTCGAGCTACTCCTTTCTGGCCTTAGTTTTTCTACCGGGGAGATGGGTGCTGGCCTTAGTTTTTCTACCGGGGAGATGGGTGCTGGCCTTAGTTTATCTACCAGGGAGATGGGTGCTGGCCTTAGTTTTTCTACTGGGAAGATGGATGCAATAACCATCTTGGCCACTTCACACTAGGAAGTACTAAGAAGAGTAGATGCTGGGTCCTGCCAGTTGGGAGTTCCTCTGCTAGAGACCTGACCAGACAGGCGGAGCCATGGGGTTCAGAGAGGGATGGTCAGGGAGCTTCCTGGGGACTGGGCCTGGGCCTTCCAGTGTAGGAGGTAGTAGACCAGAGTCAGACCAGAGATCTGTGCCATTTACTAGCTTTGTGACCCCGGAGAGGTTGTTTAGCCTTTCTAAGTCTCAGGATTACATGGGAAGAGGAACTTGAAGCCACCTAAAACAGAACTTGGCTCAGAAACAGGGCTTAACTTGTGCTATGATATAGGTGTGAGAAAATAAAGGAGGTTGTCCCTGAGCAAGATGTGACCATATGACTCCCTTTGCTCTGCTGAGACAGGAAGGTGAGGGTGGAGATGGAGACGGTGGACTTTCTGGAGGGGCAGTAGGGACTGGGTCAGCCAGGGTCCCGAGTGCCAGGCTGAGGATCTTGGAGGTTAGCCTGAGGGCACTAGGGGGCCAGGGAGGGATTTTTAGCTCAGCAGCACATGGTCAGATTTGAGTTTTAGAAAAACCATGTGACTGCAGCAAGAAGGCTGGACAGATGCGACAGGGCGGAGGCAAGGAGTCCAGCGCAGAGGCTGTTGCTGGGGGTGGAAGGAGAAGCTGAGGCTTGCAGCTGCAGGCAGGGAGCACGAAAGGCATTCCTGAGGAACTTCATTGATTGGACTGTCAGGACGTGGTGAGTAACGGGCTTCAAGTGGGGAAAAGAGAGGCGGAAACCCTGGAAGGACAGTGGAGTCCCTTAGAAATGGACTCTGGCAGCAAGTTGGGTGGAGGCATCTTCTAAGGGTGTACAGCTGGGAGGAGTGGGGTGAAGAGGTGGAGTTCTTCATCTTGTCTCTAGACTCTCAAGCAGACAGGCAGATAGCAACCAGCCCCAGGTCAGCCTGAGAGACTGCAAGGTGCACCAAGTAGACAGTGGCCAGAGGCGCTTCCCAGCTCCTCCCGCCCTCTACCTGCAGCCACCCACCTCCACTCCTCCGTTCTAGAGAAATGAAGTAGATAGGAGATGATCTTTCCGGAGGGGGACACTCTTGTTCTCCTGTGACATATCTAAGGTCCTGGTGGGCATGGGGACTGACCCATACGGGAGGGGTCCCATATGGGGCAACCATCTCTCCCCGAAGCCCTGTGCTTGGTGTGTGTGAGGGTCCCCGGGCACAATACAACTGGGGCCACAATAAAGAGGGCTTGGCTTCTAATCCTGCCCTGCCTTTGATTTACTGTGAGGCGTCAGGCCTCAGTTTCCTCCTCTGTTGAATGGGGGTTTCATGCAGATGAATTCCTGGCTATCTAGACTGTGTCAAGCTTTGTGTGCTGCATATGTGTGTGACTGTGTGCACCTCTGTGTCTGTGTGTCTATATGCGCATGTGTAGCACCCGTGGAGGAATGCCTAGAGGTGGGAGTGGGGAGGAGGGAACTGGAGGTAGAGTCACTTGGGCAAAGGTGTGTTGGCAGAAGTACTTGTAGGGTGTAGACTGGTCACAGAGGGTATTGATCTGAAGCACAGAACTGGGACTGAGGGAGGGGACACTGGAGGCTCTGCTCAGCCCTGCAGGACCTGGGGGGAGATCTTCCCTTGCAGAGCTGCCCTTGTATGAGGGTGCCTGGGAGGTGCCTGGGAAGGAGGCTATAAGCAGCCCATGCCAGGAGCATGTGAGCTATGGGTGGACAGTGGGGGGTGTAGATGTCCAGAGGTCACTCCAACCAGGACAAGCACACCAGGTCACCTCTCTGCCTCTTTGGGGCCAAGGTTAAAACAGAGAAGGCACACCTGGGTGGGGGTTGGCCTGGCTGGCTTCCCTTGACTCTGAGCCTGTGCTGCCATCTCCACCTCCCTGTCTGCAGGAGCCCCTGCACAGCAGCCTGCCCTGAAAAATGCTGGAGTCTGGGCTTGGGCCCAGGCGGGGGAACCTGTTTTTCCTGTTTCCTGAAGAGCTCCCTGCTGCCGGTCCAGACGTGTGCATTCATGAGTGAGGAACCTGAGCATCCTGACAGCGGTGAGAGCAGAGGCTGGTTAGGTACAGGTGTGTGAGGCGGGTCCACTGGCTGGGAGGCTGGGCAGGTACTGGCATGTTGCACACGTGTATGGACTAAAGCCTGGTTAGATCCAGGGGATCCTAAGGCGGGGGCCTTGCCCTGCTCCTTTATCCCAGGGTGTGATGAATTCAGGCTTTGGAGCAGGACAGCCCTGGTGTCAAGCCTCGTTTGTCCAACTCCTGGCAGTGTGACCTTGAATAAATAGCTTAGCCTGTATGACAACATCTACCAAGGGGTGGGGTGGGGGCTTCATGAAGATGCTGCCTGGAAGCTGCTCAGCCCAGGCCTGGTCCCTACAGAGCAGGGAGGATAGCGGAGGAGACTCCAGAACGAGGAACTCCTGATCAGAGATGGGCCAGAGATGGCGGCAGACAGCTGACCGTCTGTAGAGTTCCCTAGGTCTGACTGCCTCTGGTGCTTCCCTGGCTTGTCCAGAGAAGGGCAGGTCTTCCGGGCCCCTGCAGCTGTTGAAGGAGAGACAGTGCAAGGGTCTCTCTGGGGCAGGAGAAGACCCTGGGTGGATTGGGTCCCCAGGAAGGCTGGGCTGACCCCTGGCTACCTAGGGTCAGTAGCTGAGAAATCTTTTTTTTTATTTTTTTGCAGTACCGGGATTGAACCCAGGGGCGTTCTGCCTCTGAGCTACACCCCCGGCCCTATTTTTTATACTTATTTTGAAACTGGGTCTCATGAAATTGCGGAAGGCCTCACTAAGTAGCTGAGGCTGGCCGCGAACCCGGATCCTCCGGTCTCTGCCTCCCAAGTACTGGGATTGCAAGCGTGTGCCACCACGCCCGGCTGAGAAATCTTTAACCACCACTGTCCTCCTGTATTTCCTCCAAGGAGGGAGAAAAAGCCAGGCACCTTCACCAAGCTCAGCTCCTCTGAGCTCCTACAGCCTCTGTGTTTGATTGATTGATTGATTCATTCATTCATTCATTCATTCTCTCCTGCAATAGCAGCTGTGGGTCAGGCCTCTTGCTGCTGACAGATAAAAGCGTTAGATGGACCTAGCCCTCAAAGAGCACCTAGAATATATTAGGACAACTTATCAACAGGGCACAGGGAATGGCCTGAGGGGGCGGCAGAGGGGGGCTCCAGTGATGCGGTGACATTGAGAAGAGTCTGGAGGGGTGGGGTGGGCTATGCACACCTGAAATTCCAGTACTTGAAGGCTGAATCAGGAGGATCACAGGTCTGAGGACAGCCTCAGCAATGAAGCCAGACTCTCAGTACCTAGCAAGACCCTGTTTCAAAGCAAAAAATAAGAGCCGGGCATGGTGATGTATGCCTGTAATCCCAGTACTTGGGAGGCTGAGACAGGAGGATTACAGGTTCAAGGCCAGCTTCAGCAATGAGACCTGTTTTGAAATAAAAAAATAACATAGGGCTGGGGGTGTAGCTCAGAGATAGAATGCCCCTGGGTTCAATCCCCAGTACCAAAAAAAAAAAAAAAAAAAAAAAGCCAGGCATGGTGGCACATGCCTATAAGCCTGTAATCCCAGTACTTGGGAGGCTGAGACAGGAGGATCGCAGGTTCAAGGACAGCCTCAGCCTCAGCAAGTAGTGAGACTCTCATCAATCTAGTGAGACCCTGTTTCAAAATAAAAGTAAAATAGGGCTAAGGGTGTAGCTGGGAGTTAGAATGCCCTTGGTTCAATCCCCAGTACCACAAAAATAAATAAATAAATAGGTGTCTGGGGGTGTAGCCAAAAGCTAGAATGCCTCTGGGTTCAACCCCCAGTACCACAACAAAAGAAGAAGGAGGAGGAAGAGGAGGAGGAGGAGGAGGAGGAGGAGGAGGAGGAGGAGAAGAGGAGGAAGAGGAGAAGGAGGAGCAGCAGCAGCGGCCTGGGGGGGGGTAGGCGAAGGGAGTACAGCATGGGTGTATTCTGGAAAGGCTTTCTAGACAGAAATTACAGGGTGAACAAAGGCAGAGAAGCCTCTGCATCTCTTTCTAGGCTGGGGGCCCCAGGCAGGGCCAGCCAGTGGTGAGTGGGGTGGAGGTCTCCATGGAGCCCGGGGTGAGGCCTGAGGGCAAGGCTGGGGACTCACTGCCTCCCTAAGCAGGGGCTGGGGGCTGGAAAGATGACCTCACAGGCCGGTGGACCTCAGGGGAGGGAGAGGGCAGGCAGGGTCAGTCTGGACCAGGGCCACAGTGATGGAGTCCCCAGCTGGCCCAGCGGGTGGAGGCCAGGATGTCTCAGAACAGGTGGGAGGGGCAGCTCCCTCCTCTCAGTGTCAGAGATTCCACCATTAGTGACCAGCAGGAAAGCACGTGAGCCATGAGATGTTGGCTCTGAGGGGAGCTGAGGGCACTGACCGCCCCCTCTGTGGAGAGGCCAGTGCTCAGCACCAGGAGGAAGCAGACAGCAGCCCTGGAAGGTGATGAGTGTGCCTGGGGCGTGGAGGAAGCCACCCTCCTGGTCTCCAGGGACAAATCTCCTCCTGAGGGAAGGTTGGGGATTGTGGTTCTCAAGGCAGGCGCAGGGGGGTCAGGATCGGACCCATGAGAAGGCTGAGGCTCCGGAGGGCTTCCCACATGCAGCTCCTGATATAATTTCTAGCCCACCTTCTGGGACTTTGGGACACATCTTTGCCCTTCAGATGGGGATGTCTGTCCCCTGCCTCCCAGCTGAGAGATCTTACTGGTGACGGGTGGTGCGGGGCTACAGCCTGCCTCCAGGTACTCGCTGTCTGCTGGACCATCAGACCCCATGGGGGTGACATATACTCACTAAGGACAAGGTATGTGAATGGCAGGATAGCGACGGTGTGCAAAGAGAAACTGGGTAGGCCCAGAAGAAGCTAAATTGATCCACAAAAGAAGCCCCCCTCTACTCTCTATCTCTGTCTTCACCCCAGACTTCCCTGGCCTCTTCAGGAAGGGCACTGTCCCATTTGGTAGCCTCACAGACTGAGTGGCAGGACTGCTGTGTGCATATGTAGAAAGTGCCAGAATAAAGGAGTACACACACACACACACACATATACATATATACATATATATATTCAGCACACATATATGTGTATATATAATTTGTGTGTGTGTGTGTGTAGTACTGGAGATTGAACCTAGGGGCATTTGCCTCTGAGCTGCACCCCTAGCCCTGTTCGTTGTTATTGTTTTTAAACAGGGTCTCACTAAGTTGCGGAGGGCCTTTCTAAATTGCTAAGCCTGGCCACGAACCTGTGATCCTCCTGTCTCAGCCTCCCAAGTACTGGGATAACAGGCATGCACCTCCATGTCCAGCTCTTTATATATATGTTGAAGAAGAGAATGAATGATGCAAGAGGGAGACCCTTGGAACTACTTCAGCCTCCTCAGAGTGTGGGAAGGAAGAGCGGTGGTGCCTCCAGAGGGTGTGGGCTGCTCTGGCCAGGAACGTCCTCAGCGGCCAGTGGACCTTGGGTGTGTAATGGAGCCAGTGAGCCTGGAAGGCTCTTCCCAGGAATCTGAAATTATCCTCTGCTGCCACCCCCTGATCCTCAGACTCCAGAGCTCAGAATCCTGGATCTTGAACTCTCTGGTCCTAAGGGTTAGCACTTTTCTTTAAAGGTCAGATCATTAAGTATTTATACTTTTTTTGTTTGTATGGTACTGGGGATTGAACCCACAGACATTCTACCTCCAAGCTACACCCTCAGTCCTTTTTTTATTTTTTTGTTTTTTGACTCACTAAGTTGCTGAGGCAGGCCTCAAGCCTACAATCCTCCTGTCTCAACCTCCCAAGTACTAGGATTACAGGCATGCACCAACACAACTTCTCCACTCTGTAAACAGATGATTGTGGTGGTGTTCCAATAAAGCTCTACCTAAAAAAAAAAAAAAAAAAAAAAAGGCCGGGCGTGGTGGCACATGCCTGTAATCTCAGTACTTGGGAGGCTGAGTCAAGAGGATGACAGGTTTGCGGCCAGCCTCACCAACTTAGTAAGGCCTTCTGCAACTTAGTGAGACCCTGTTTCCAAATAAAAAATAAAATACGGCTGGGGGTGTAGCTCAGAGGTAGGATGCCCCTGGGTTTGATTCCTAGCACCAAAAAAAAAAAAAAAAAAAAAAAGGTCTGGTGAGCTCTGTTTGGTCTTTGGCTGCAGTTTGCCCACCCCTGTTCTGAAGTTTTAGAATTCTATGATGCTGAAGCATGGTGGGCGTGGTGACACATGCCTATAATCCCAGTACTTGGGAAGTTAAGACAGGAGGATCACAGGTTCAAAGCTGGCCTCAGCAACTTAGTGAGACCCTCAGCAACTTAGGGAGACCCTGTTTCAAAATAAAAAGGGTTGGGGGTATAGCTCAGAGATAGAATGCTCCTGGGTTCAGTCCTCAGTACCAAAAGAATTATATGTTCCTAACTGGGTAGCCGATGCCTATAATCCCAGTACTTGGGAGGCTGAAACAGGAGGATCGCCGGTTTGAGGACAGCCTCAGCAAGTAGTGAGACTCTCATCAACCTAGCAAGACCCTGTTTCAAAATAAAAATAAAAGGGCTGGGGGTGTAGCTCGGAAGTAGAATGCCCCTGGGTTCAATCCCCAGCAACACACACACACACACGACTTTTATGTTCCTGATATTTAAGGATCTCACGTATCTTTGCAGTTTCAGGGTTTGGAGGTTTTGGGTCCAGGGAGAGATGCTGGTCAGATGGCAGCAAAAGCCCTGAACATGGGCAAATCTTTTATTATTATTATAATTATTATTATTATTTATTTATTTATTTTTTGCAGAACTGGGGATTGAACCCAGGGGCATTCTATCTCCAAGCTACATCCCCAGCCCTATTTTTTTATTCTTTATTTTGAAACAGATTCTCACTAAGTTCTGGAGACCTCACTAAATAGCTGAGGCTGACCCTGAACTCGGATCCTCCTGTCTCAGCCTCCCAAGTTCTGGGATTACAAGTGTGTGCCACCACGCTCGGCTATGGGCAAATCTTTTTTTTTTTTTTTTTTTGCGGTACCGGGGATGAAACCCAGGGGTGTTTTACCTCCCAGCTACACCCCCGGCCCTATTTTTTATACTTTATTTTGAAACCGGGTCTTACGAAGTTGCAGAGGGCCTCACTAAGTAGCTGAGGCTGGCCGCGAACCTGGATCCTCTGGTCTCAGCCTCCCAAGTACTGGGATTACAAGCGTGCGCCACCACGCCCGGCTTGGGCAAATCTTAACAAGGGAATCTGAGCATTTGGGGTTTCCCTGGCCCGGGCCAGGTGGGCGTGCCAGGCCTCCCCGATGAGCCCCAGCCAGGACCCTGACGGTCTCCCTCCCCATTCCTGCCCACCCTGCAGGGCGATGGCGGCGGGTCCGGGCCACTGGAATGACACCATCAATGACACCTGGGATGGGGATGAGCTGGGCTACAAGTGCCGCTTCAACGAGGACTTCAAGTACGTGCTGCTGCCGGTGTCCTACAGCGTGGTGTGCGTGCTGGGGCTGTGTCTGAACGTCGTGGCGCTCTACATCTTCTTGTGCCGCCTCAAGACCTGGAACGCGTCCACCACGTACATGTTCCACCTGGCGGTGTCCGACTCGCTGTACGCGGCCTCTCTGCCGCTGTTGGTTTATTACTACGCGCAAGGCGACCACTGGCCCTTCAGCACCGTGCTGTGCAAGCTGGTGCGCTTCCTCTTCTACACCAACCTGTACTGCAGCATCCTCTTCCTCACCTGCATCAGCCTGCACCGGTGCCTGGGCGTGCTGCGCCCGCTGCGCTCCCTGCGCTGGGGCCGGGCCCGCTACGCGCGCCGGGTGGCCGCGGCCGTGTGGGTGCTGGTGCTGGCGTGCCAGGCGCCCGTGCTCTACTTCGTCACCACCAGCGCGCGCGGGGGCCGCATCACCTGCCACGACACCTCGGCCCCGGACCTCTTCAGCCACTTTGTGGCCTACAGCTCGGTCATGCTGGCCTTGCTCTTCGCCGTGCCGTTCGCCACCATCCTGGTCTGTTACGTGCTCATGGCGCGGCGGCTGCTGCAGCCCGCCTATGGGACCGCGGGGGGCCTGCCGCGCGCCAAGCGCAAGTCGGTGCGCACCATCGCCCTGGTGCTGGCCGTCTTCGCCCTCTGCTTCCTGCCTTTCCACGTCACCCGCACCCTCTACTACTCCTTCCGCTCTCTCGACCTCAGCTGCCACACCCTCAACGCCATCAACATGGCGTACAAGATCACCCGGCCGCTGGCCAGCGCCAACAGTTGCCTGGACCCCGTGCTCTACTTCCTGGCTGGGCAGAGGCTCGTCCGCTTCGCCCGGGATGCCAAGCCACCCACAGACCCCACCCCTGCCACCCCGGCTCGCCGCAGGCTGGGCCTGCACAGGTCCGACAGGACTGACGCCAAGAGGACAGAGGTGTCGGCCAGCAGTGGGACCTCCAGGCGGACAGAGTCCACACCGGCTGGGAGTGGGAATACGAGCGACATCCGGCTCTAGAGCCTGAGCCCCTCCGGCCGTGCAGGGTTATGTGGGCGGAGCTGTAGGTAATCAGGGCTTGTTCAAATGGGACGGTGTCCCCAGATATGAACCATCCGTGGCTCTGTCATTTGGCAGGGACTCAGGATACTTCCCCTGTGGTCCAGAGAGCCAGCTGGCCGCCATAGCCCCCGTGATCATTTGTATGTGTGAGTTGGGGACTAAAGTTTCAGAGAAGGTGCGTGTTCAGGGCCCATGCCACCTGACTCCCATGCAGATAGCTGGCTGCTGCTGCCAAGGTACCCTGGACTCCAGCCTGATGGTGTCAAATGGAGAAGCAGGACGAGAAAGGAGGGTGACTTACCAGGGTCACACAGAAGCCTAGGCCTGAGCTAGCTGGAGTGGGGGCTGAGTCATAAGGTAACCAGGGGACCCTGAAGTAATCAGGGCCGAGTCCCACGGTGGTTTGGGGTGGGACTGGGAGCCACGGTGGACTCAGCTCAGAGGAGTATCCCCAGCCCCAGAGATGAACATGTGGGGACTGATGTGATAAACCCAGCTGGAGGCTCCACTGGGCCGGGAGCCAGTTGGAGGCTGTAACTTATACTAAAGGTGTGTCGCCTGTAGCTGTGTACTCTGTTGTATGGTTGGAGGATGGGGATACAGTCTGGGAAGCTTCTGACATTCACTTAAGGGCCTTTCCAACTTTTCTTCCACCACCCGCCTTACCTGCTTCAGGGGAGCCTCACATCAGGGGTGCTTCTCCAGAACCCAGGTCACCCCCACTTTAAAGCCAGTTGGAGCCAGGCGTGGTTGTGCACGCTTGTAATCCCAGTATTTGGGGGGCTGAGACAGGAAGATTTTAAGTTCAAAGCCAGCCTCAGCAACTTGTGAGGCCTTCCGAAACTTAGTGACACCCTGTTCCAAAATAAAATAGGGCTGGGAGTGTAGCTCAGAGGTAGAATGCTCCTGGGTTCAACCCCCAGCACCAAGAAAAAAAAAGCCAGTTGGCTTCCTGGCCCAGTCTGTGCTGGGGACAAAGAATCAGGTGGGGTCCCAGTCCTTGGGCTTCCCCAGTTTAGGTGACAACCAGTCATGTGCTGATAAATGTTAAACCCTTAAACTGGATCTCCAGGTGGGGGAGGGGAACCCCTTATTTGTAGTACTGGTACAAATATTCCTACTATGGCCAATTTCAAATTACCAATACAATGGCAACCTCTTTGCAAAATTCCTGAAAATTTGACAATTGTCTTGCAAATGGACATTGGTTGCTCTGGCGCACCACTGGGTAATGCTGGGCGGTTGGACTGGGCCAGCGGGTCAGGGAAGGTGCCCTGGAGCAGGGTGTGCTCCTGAGCTGTAGCTTCTGAGAAAAGCAGCTCACAGGAACATCCAGGTGCAGGACGTCCTGAGCAGACACAGGGCCAAGGGAGCGGGTGTGCCGGGACCGTAGCAGGCTGGCCAGACTCAAGACAGAGACAAGGCCGGGGCTAGGTCATAAGGAGGCCAAGCCAGGCTCCCTCCTTGCCCTGACTAGAGGCTTCCTTCACACCCGGGAAGCGTGAGACTCACTTCTTTTCTCACCCAGGCCTTGACTTTTTGGGGAATCACAGTTGCAGGGCATGCTGGTTGGTGCTGAGGCTGGGTCAGGGTTGAGCACCAGGGCGAGGAGTCTTACCTGTGAAAGGGCTGGGCCCAGCCAGGACCTCTCTGAGCCGCATGTGGAGCTCAGCTGGACAGGCTGGGGCAGAGCCTCACTCCTGACCTCCAGGACAGGGACTCGCTCTCCCTCTAGGACAGCACCTGCCCTGTACCCTCTCTGCCCAAGAGAAGGGCCCTCTTTCCCCACCCTACCTCCACCTGCCCCCCAGCATCTCTGCCCTTCCACTTCACCCTGTCACGGACAGAGCATCCGCAGAGGTTGCTCTACTCATGTTTCGTTGTTGTTGTTTTGAGATGGGGGTCTTACAGGCTGGTCTCGGACTCCTGTGCTCAAGTGATCTTCCTGCCTCAGCCTTGTGAGAAGCTGGGGCTACAGGTATGAGGCTGCTCTATTTAGAGCCGAGCTCCACACCTCCCTCAGGTGACCAGGACCCATCACAGGTCATAACCAAGTAATTACTCTGCATTGTGTGTTTCTGGGTGACCAGCTCTGAGATGCTCACCACCCACATTCTAGGAGATATATATATATATTTTTTTTTTCTTTCTTAGTGATACTGGGGATTGAACCCAGGGGCATTCTACCTCTGAGCTACACCTGCCCCCCAGCCTTATTTTATTTTTATTTTGAAACAGGGTCTCACTAGGTTGATGAGAGTCTCACTACTTGCTGAGACTGTCCTCCAACTTGCAATCCTCTTGTCCCAGCCTCCCAAGTACTGGGATTATAGGTGCATGCCACCATACCCAGCTTTAGGGTCTATATTTTTGATAATGTAGCCAGAGTCCATCTGAGCTTTCTTGGTGACCACCTCATACAGACTATCCTGGGTCTTCTCTGAATGCCAGAGCCTATCTCTTTCCTACCAGCTGCTGCTCAGGCTGAACCCCATCCCAGTTTGTAGGGAGCCCCTTCACAGCTGAAAAGCTCTGATGGCCAGGAGTGTGAAGGCTGAGCTCTGACCCTGTCTGTCCTGCTGAGGCCTGGAGGCAGGGAGTGGTACATTGGGACTTTGGGAGGCCCTTTGGTGTACATCTGTGGTTGGGGGTGTAGCTATGGCCACCAGAGGCCCAAGTTGCCCTAGTCTGACCTCTCACGCCTTGCCCACCCACCCCTCCTGCAGCTTCCCTGGAGACCCTGAGAACTCAGCACTCCATGGTGGATGGAGACAACACTGGCCTAGCCCCAGGAATCTCTTCTAGAACCTCTGCCTGCAGATTCCTAAGGACACAGGGCCTGGGGGACTGGAGGACCTACTACCATCTAGTCCGTTGGCAGGCATTAGTGGGGGCGTGGGGACCCTTGGGGAACAGGGCAGGCCCAGAGTCCCACCTCCAGACCCAGCCAGCCTGCCTGCCCTCTCCATATGGACACCGGCCCTGCCTGGTGGCTGAGGCTCCTGACCCTGCTGCCATGTGCTATTTTCAGCCTAAGTAAGACCAAGATTTTCCACTCCTGGCCCCAGACCATTGTTCAGCGGTGACATGGGGTGACCTGCCCATCCTCAAAATATCTCCCTTCACTCTCTGGACCTCCCTGCCCCCCCAGCCTCCCCACCCTGACATCACTTCCTGGGGCTGTTGGCTCCGGAAGGCCACTATGAAAGGGCACATGCGTCGCCCAGCCGCCCCACAGGACCCCAGACACTTTCCAGCCCAGCTGCAGATTCAAGGTCAGAGAGGGCTGGGGCCTTGTCCAAGGTCACTCAGCAGGTCATTGTGGCGCCTGGATGAGAGCCAGGGGCTCAGGCTGCTCCTGCTGCTGTGCAGCCCCTCCAGAGCCTTTGTGGGACTCCTGTGTCACCCACACTGCCCAGCACAGGTGGGGGATGGGAGAGGGGTGAGGTGACAGTCAAGTGGGAGAGTAGAGCTTGCTGACCGCTCTGCAACAGCTCTCTCAGTGAGCTCCAGGCGACAGGGCATGGGAGTCTCTCTCCTGGGTGGCAGACGTCCCCTGGTGCAGGACAGAGGATGTTCCCAGGCTCCCCCCACTCCAGGTTAGGAAAGGCCCTAGACTCCACGCTCTCGGTCTTGGTCCAGGTCAAGCCACCAGAGCTGCTCCTCTGCCACCCTCATCGGGACAGATTGGTGCTGGTCTGTTTGGCATCGGACATGCAGGGGAGGGAACTCACGTGCTGATCCACGCCCCAGGCACCACACGGGGCTTGCTCGTGCATTCCCTGGATTATTTATTCTTCACACCCGCCCTGCGAAGTGGACAGAGGAGAACACAGGAGAGGGGAGTGAGGCGTGGGGGCATGCTTCAGGTGACACAGGCAGCAGGAGAGCCCAGGTCCACCTATCCAGATGAATTCCCTTCCCGCTATCCATAGCACAAGCCTCCCCGCCAGGGCAGGGCTCTGTCTATAAGTGACCCTTGGCATGATTCAGGACCAGCGAGGATGGGTTAGGAGCACAGATCCTGCACCAAGACCGCCTCAGTTTGAATGTTGCCTCACATTTCCATGGTGCCCTGGCCGTTACTCATCAGCATCTCCGTTTTCTCATTTAAATTAGATACTACCGCCCATGTAGAGCACTGCAGGCTCATCCAGGTTAGCACACACGAAGCGCTTAGCCCAGTGCCAGGCTTGTGGGATTTCCATGTACGGCACTGTGCCAGGGCACATGGAGGCAAGCCAGTGGCCCTGCCCTGCCGGAGCTGACATAAGTTAATATACAACCATATTGGGATAAATGAAGAGGACAGTGTGCCCGGTCAGTGGGCAACAGGGGCCTGATTGCTCCAGCGACCCCTGCGACTGACGCCTCCGCAGGCTGTAGGGGGAGGAAGCAGGTGCTTCCTGGGTGCAGTGGGTGCTCACCCTCTGCCCTGCCTGGCACCGGGTGCCTTTTCAGGCACATGGGCCTGTGTGTATTGTCCAGGTGCTTGCCTGGAAGGCAGCAGAGGGAGGGGACAGAGAAAAGAGGAAGAGAGGGAGTAGGGTGTCCCTAATTCAAGCTGCAGAGCCAGCTGCTATAGGGTAAAGAGCTTCTACCCCTTCCCAGCAGCAGGCTTAGCTGTTTCTCTTGACTGGTGACGCCACCACGGTGGCCTGCAGCCACAGCTTGGCTCATCCACAAGCCCTGAGATCTGGGGTAGGAGGATTAGCCTGGAGTTGGGTCAGAGCAGGTGATAAATGCTGTGTGACCTGAGGCCACCTGCCTGCCCTCTCTGGGCCGCCCCTGAAGCCTTGCCTCCCCATTCCTGTTCTCCCTGCCTCTGTTAGGCTTCCACACCTGCACCTTCAGAATACTCAAGAGCTACCCCCAGGCATTGCCAAGCCCACTGGGCTCTCACTTCTGAGGACTGGGGCAGGGACAATGGGTCTCCCCAGTTCCAAGTGACCAGAGAGGTGAAGCGACTCCACCACCAGCACACAGTGCCACTCAGCGGATGTCGGCTGCTCCCACCTCCTGTGGGTGGAGGGTGGGCTTGGCCAGGAGTGTCTGGACTGTGGGGTTTGGGATGTGCTTGGGGGTGAAGGGGAGGGGTGGGAATCAAGCCCCAGAGTCAAACTCCATTCTCCTCTGCTCCGATGCACCGTGCCACTGGGTGAGCCTCAGTTTCCCCACCCTCAATGACACTCAGCTCTGCTCAGCCACTCTTCCTTCAGCGGGGGCTTCCTGGACTTGCCTCGCCTGGGCTCCAGCTCAGCCAGGTGTCCTGTCTCAGCTCTGCCCCAGCCAGAACAATGGGCCAGGCGGGCGGTCACTCATCGCGGTCCCCGGGGCTCCACCCACTGCCTTGGACTATTTTCAGCTCTTGCAGATGGAGTTGAAAAGGATTTTCCACTCTTGGCACAATGACTGCCCTGGACCATTGTCCAGCAGTGATGTGGGGCCTCTGCCTGCCCCAAAATATCCCCTGTTCCTCCCCACAAAATATCCCTTGTTCCTTCCCGCGGAGCCTCCCTGTGACTCCTCACCTCCCCACGGTCACTTCCTGGGGCTGTGGACTCCTGAGCACTGCTTTGGCACAGCCGGGAGGACTCTGCTGAAGCCAGGCTTCCCTCCTGGCAGGACCCAGGGATTGTTTGGCTGCCTTGCCTTGTCCAAGGTCACACGGCAGGCAGGGTGGAGCCTAGACAGGAGCCCAGGGCTCTCTGGCTGCTCCTGCTGCCTCTCTACCCTCCTTAGCTCCATTCCGTGCCTTCTGGGGTTGAGAGCTCACCTGTGAGGGCGCAGGATGGGCGTGGGGAGGAAGCCTGAGTGGTGGGGTGGGCAGTCGAGGTGCATCATGGGTTCTGACCTTGAAGCAGTGAGCTCAGTGCAGGGTCCTGAACTTAAAGCCTCTTCTCCCCATTTTATCTCATTTTTATCAAAAGTGGCTGTTAGGGAATGAATGTTTATGTTCTCCCAAAATTCACATGTTGAATTGCCAAAGTGATGGTATCAGGAGGTGGGGCCTCGGGGAGGTAATTAGGTCATGAGGGTAGATCCCTCAAGAATGGGATTAGTGCCTGTATTAGTCGGCTTTCTGTTACCATAACAAAATACCCAAGATAATCAACTTATAAATTAAAAAGGTTTATTTTGACTCACAGTTTTAGAGGCTTCAGTGATGATGGGTTGGCCCTTTTCTTTTCGGCTTGTGGTAGCGTGCTGTGGCAGGAGTGCATGGTAGAGCAAAACTATCCGCCTCCTGTCAGGGAAGAAGGGCTGGGGTTCCCTATCCCCTTCAAGGATACACGCTCAGTGACCGCAGGCCGCACCTCTTCAAGGTTCCGCCACCTCCCAATAGTGCCATGCTGAAGACCAAGCCTTCAACACAGGCATTCGGGGGACATTGAGGATCCAGACTATAGCGCACCCTTATGAAAGGGACCCCAGAGCGTTCTCTCCGCTCTTTTCAAGATGCGAATTTACAGCAAGAAGTTGGCAGTCTGCAACCTGGAAGAGGGCCCTCACGGCCACCCAACCGTACGGACTCCCTGACCTTGGCCTTCCAGGCTCCACAACTGAGAAGTGAATGTGTGCGTTTAGAAGCCACCCAGTCTCGTTCCAGCTGCGCGTCATAGCGGCCTGAAGGAAGTCAGTGGCTCCAGCTTGCGCTGAGCTCAGGGGGTCGGCTCTGGGGAGAGGAGGAGGGCGAGGAGCTTGGGCAGCAGGGCAGGGGTGGGGACTGGGCCAGGTCTCACATCACCACCCTGGTGGCTGCAGACTTAGTCGTTTCATGTGTCAGATGGAACTAAGCTCTTCCCCCAGGTCACCGAGGAGCGAGGACTCCTGAAGCTGCTGTTTTCTTCCTGTCTGCCCCGCCTGCTTGATGACGCGGTTTCCCTTCCCGTCCTTAGGCTGAGCATTTGGCAAATGCCAACTCTTTGAGTCACTTTTGGTTAATAAATAAAATTCAGTCGGGTTTAAAATCTCAGTCCCCATTTGATCTAAGGCTTGATCCTCTTCCGTGTTGGGAGGCCCTCCTCTCTCCTTTGGGGGTTAGGCAGGGTGGGGAGGAAAGAGACCTTGTCTTCCCTGCACTGCCACCACCCTCTCTCATTGTTTCATGCTTCTCTGGCCATGACAGTCTGGCCAGCGGTGCCCCTTGTCGTGGAGCCTTCAAATCCCGGCCTCCTGCTTTGTAAAATGTCTCTTCCCAAAGTTCCCCAATTTGAGCACACCACATTTTTACTGCTCTGTCTCCCTGAGAGGTGTTCCTAGAGCACCCTCCACTGTCTCCGGGGTGGGCAAACCCGTGTCCCCTTCCCACCCCGCCCTCCACAGTGGGCTGAGACCTCGAAGTTGCAAAGATGTATTCATATCCACAGAGCCCGGGGTCCAGCGTAGAGAGTGGAGAGTTGTAACAGGTTGGAGTAACAAACTCCTAGAAGATGTCTAACTCAATTGTTTCCAGACTTCTCTAGAAAGTGGGTATTTAAACCATGTGTCCTTGGATTTATGTCCAAATTCCAAATCAGCAGTCACATGAACAGCCCCCCCTCGTGGGATTAAACAGGTTTCCCAGCTTTTATGCGCAGAGCAATTGTAAAATGCAGGGGAGGAAATTAAGAGCTTGCTGCATGGGTGGACACACAGTGGTGTGTGTGTGTGTGTGTGTGTGTGTGTGTACTAAGTGATCACATCTGTGGGGGGGGCAATCCTGGCAGGTACCACGTGGATGCCTGAGGACCAAAGGGCACAGGTGGGGCTGCCAGGAGAGCAAACTAAACTCAAACTTGGAAAGAGGGCAGGCTTAGGGATGGCAGGAAGAGGTGGGGAGTGCAAAGAGGATCTAGCAGCGGCTACCCCTGTGGAACCCCTCTCCTTCCCTCACGCCCCACTCTCCCGTCTCTTCCTTCCCCACTCTTTACTTCCTCCACCTTGCCAGTCCCTGTCCCCAGAATTCCGGGATGGGGGAGTCCAGAACTCCAGCCCCATTCGTCCTTTGTTTTTATGGTTCTGAGGATTGAACCCAGGGATATTCTACCTCCGAGCTACACCCCAGCCCAATTTTATTTTTATTTGGAAACAGGGTCTTGCTAGGCTGATGAGAGTCTCACTACTTGCTGAGGCTGTCCTTGAACCTGTGATCCTTCTGTCTCAGCCTCCCAGGTACTAAGATTACAGGCGTGTGCCACCACACCCGGCTATTTTTTATTTTGAAACAGGGGCTCACTAAATTGCTGAGGCTGGTGTCGAACCTGAGATCCCCCTGTCTCAGCCTCCCAAGTACAGGGGTGATAAGCCTGCGCATTCTTAGCCCGGCTTTATACTTTTCCCAGGCTGCGCTCACAGGTTGGTTGACATGGCACTGCTGCCCCCTGGTGGCAAGCAGTGGCTGCGGCGGCAGGAGGCAAGGGCTGGGGTCCAGCCCTGAGGGCGGAAGGAGAAACCCATCCAGCAGGCAGCCAGGCTGTTGGGAGGAAAGGGGTGGAGATGGGGGTAGGACCAAAGAGTGAAGCAGAGAACACGCTCTGCATACCGCAACTTGCCAACATACCCTGCCTTGCCAAAAGGGCGACAGTGCCTGACAGAGCCATGATGTCAGTCTCCTGTGCCCCCATCCCTCCCTAGGCTGGGGATGGAGATCCTTCTGTCCTGCACAATCCCTTTGTCTGTGGGAGAGCCCTCCTCAAGCTCAGCCTTAGGGATACAGTGTGTCTGTTCCTCAGCCTGTGGCAGCCATGGAAGGATACAACAGGCCCCCTCTGCGGGCTGGGCACCCCGATCACTCCCCAGCCCCACTCTGGCGACCTCACCCCCATCAGAGTCCTTGCCCTCTGTGTGCCCCTAGAGGTTCTCGTCTGCTCACAGGGTGACTCCGGAACTGCACTCCATCCCCCGCCAAGTATGACTAGCACTGCTGTCCTCCTGGCAGCCCCTGAGACTGCATCCAGGCAGGAATTGGGGTCACCTGCCACCCACCAGACGCCTGTAGGTAAAATATGTCAGATCCAGGTGAGAGAGAAGGCCCAGGTGTTGGAAAACCTTAGGGTGGAGCAAGAAGCACAAAGGTTGCCAGGCGTGGTGGTGCACACCTGTAATCCCAGTATATGGGAGGCTGAGACAGTAGGATTGCAGTTTCAAGGCCAGCCTCAGCAACTCAGTGAGACCCTGTTTCAAAATAAAAATAAAAGCTGGACATGGTGGCGCATGCCTGTAATCCCAGTCCTTGAGAGGCTGAGACAGGAGGATCTCAAGTTCAAGGGCAGCCTCAGCAAATAGTGAGACTCTCATCAACCTAGTGAGACCCTGTTTCAAAATAAAAAAAAGTAGGGCTGGGGTCAGGTGTGGTGGCGCATGCTTATAATCCGTGTACTTGGGAGGCTGAGACAGGAGGATCACAGGTTCGCGGCCAGCCTCAGCTACTTTGTGAGGTCCTCCACAACTTAGTGAGACCCTGTTTCAAATAAAGAATAAAAAATAGGGCTGGGGGTATAGCTCAGAGGTAGAATGCCCCTGGGTTTAATCTCCAATACCCCCCCCCAAAAAAAGAAAGAAAGAAGTGTCAAAAATGGTGCCTCTGAGGTTACATTCTAGTGTGGGGAAAGAGATAATGAGCAATAGACATAATATGGTATGTTAAAAGGTGACAATCTGTGGGGGGAAACACAGCAGGGAGAGAGATTGGGAGGCCTGGAAGATCACAATTTTATTTTGTTTTATTTTTTCAGTACTGGGGGTCAAACCCCAGGGTGCTGTACAACTGAGTTATATCCCCAGGCCCATTTTGTTTTTTTATTTTGAGACAGGGTCTCTCTAAGTTGAACAGGCTGGCGTTAAACTTGAGATCCTCCCGTCTCAGCCTCCTGAATAGCTGGGATTACAGGTGTGTGCCATAGCACCTGACAATTTTAAATAGGGTGGTCAGGTGAAGCCTCGGGAGTAGGTGTATCTAAGAGGGCATTTGAGCAAATAGTTGGAGAGGTGAAGGAGTCAGCCATGGGGGAAGAGCCTTCCAACAGACAGGCCAGTGAATGCAAAGGCCCAATTGCCTGGCTGCCCTTCTAAGGAGGCCTGTGGTTGGGTAGAGGGGGCCAGGAGGAGAGGAGGTCAGAGGTCTGTGAGATTTGGTTGGACACTGAGTAAGAGGGAAAGCTACTAAGAGGTGTGTGTGTGTGTGTGTGTGTTGCGTGTGGTGCTAGGGATTGAATCCAGGGGTATTTTACCTCTGAGCTACACCCCCAACCCAATTTATTTATTTGTTTATTTATTTATTTATTTATTTGTAGTACTGGGGATGAACCTAGGGGCCTCCTACCTCCAGGCTACACCCTCAGACCTATTTTATTTTTTATTTGGAAACAGGTCTTGCTAAGTTGCTGAGAACCTCACTAAGTTTCTGAGGCTGGCTTTGAACCTGCCATCCTCCTGTCTCAGCCTCCCAAGTACTGGAATTACAAGCTTACACCACCATGCCTGGCTTATTTTTTATTTTGAAAAAGGTTCTCGCTAAGTTGCTGAGAGATCTCATTAAATTGCTGAGGCTGGCCTCAAATCTGTAATCTTCCAGTCTCAGCCTCCCAAGTACTGGGATTACAGGCGTGCACCACCATCTCTGGCTGTGGTAAAGCATTTGCCTACCATGCACAAGGACTTGGATTCGATTCCCAGCAAACACACACACACACACACACACACACACACACACACACACATACACGGAATAGACCACAGGGGGACAAGGTCAGAAATGAGAGCAGGGAGAAGCTGTTGCTCAACCCAGGGCCAGGAGCAGGCGAGGAACATAAACCTGGATCAGTACCAGGTGTGTGTTGAAGGAAGCGCCCCAGGATTCCCATGGATCAGATGGGGCAGGGGTAAGAGAAAGGGAGGAGGTTGCCGGGCGTGGTGGCGCACGCTTGTAATCCCAGTACTTGGGAGGCTGAGACAGGAGGATCGGGGTTTGCGGCCAGCCTCAGCTACTTAGTGAGGCCCTCCACAACTTAGTGAGACCCTGTTTCAAAATAAAGAATAAAAAATAGGGCTGGGGATGTAGCTCAGAGGTAGAATGCCCCTGGGTTCAATCTCCAGTACTGCAAAAAAAAAAAAAAAAAGAAAGAAAGAAAGGGAGGAGGGGAGGATGCCGGCAGTGACCCTTGCAGCCAGGGAACCTGAGATCTAGGAACGTCTACTGAGAGGCCACTCAGCTGGACGGTGGGTGGGGTGGGGGAATGGAGAATGGGCTGGGGTGGTGTGAAGGCCCCCAGATCTAGGGCAGTGTCCAGGAGAGGGCTGGGCAAAGTCAGGGGGAAGGGCTCTACCAGCGCCAGTCACAGACCAGCCCCGGGCAGCTGGATGTTGATTTGATCAATGGCTTTTCCTCTTCCCCTAAATTCCCCTGTGATGGCCTTTTAATTGGGTCCATTTGTTCCAAGACCATGGGCTGAGCTGAGCAGATGCCAGATTATTTGCTTATTATTAAGTAGATTAGGAAATGGCCCTCCATCTTGGGCTGCCAGAAAAATCAGAGCAGTGGAACGGTCTCTGAGGAGCAGGGCAGCCCTCCATGCACTGCAGAGTCCTCCCAGCACCCTGGAGAGTCCTCCCAGCACCCTGCAGAGTCCTCCCAGCACCCTGCATCCTGCGTTGTCCCCTTTGTCTGCAGGGCCCTTCCTACTCCTCCCTCATCCTCCCAGAGCAGTTTTTGGTTAAATAGTGTTTTTTATGATGTCGAAAGTATTGTTGATAGCAACATTTTATAGCATCTTGTGATTATATTTTCTTTTTTTGTGTACCTTTTTCCTGGAATTAATCATTGCCTAAAGACATATTCTAAGGACAAAGAGAACTTTAAAGAATTCTTATACAATATTTGTAATCATATTATGATTAATTATATTGGTGTTTCTAGTTTGAAACTATTACCTATAATAGGATATAGCAAACATGTAATTATGTTAATGTCATTGGAAAACAAGTTTTTTTTTTTTTTTGGTGGTACTGGGGATTAAACCCAGAGGCATCCTATATCTGAGCTACACTGTCAGCCTGATTTTACTTTTTATTTTGAAACAGGGTCTCACTAAGTTTCTGAGGACCTCGCTAAATTGCTCAGGCTGGTTTTGAACCTGTGATTCTCCTGTCTCAGCCTCCCAAGTACTGGGATTACAGGTGTGAGCCACCATGCCCGGCTGTAAAACAAGACTTTCAACATAGAATAAATATAAATACAAAATTAAAGTTAAGGAAAAATGACCATAGTATTAAATTTGAATTGGAAACATCAGTATGCACTCATGATGCATTTTTCTCTTAAAAAACAAAAAAGTATTTCCAAGCTAGGTGCAGTGGTGCACACCTGTAATCCCAGCTACTTGGTAGGCTGAGGCAGGAGGACCCCAAATCCAAGACCAGTCTGTGCAACTTAGTGACACCCTGTCTAAAAATAAAAATTTAAGAAAAAAAAAGGGCAGGAGATATAACTCAGTGGTAGAGTGCTTCCCTAGCATGCATGAGGGCTTAGGTTCCATTCCCAGTACAGGGAAAAAAAAAGTATTTCCTATTTCTAACCCTCCAGGTTTGAGGCAGGAAATAGATAAGATGGGCCAGAACATTTTGTCATATGAAAAAGCAAGTTGTCAACACTACAAATGGTTTAAAGGACATAGGAACCAAATCGAAAGAATTCCACCAAACAAAGATAGGGTATTTGGAGTATCAAATCAGAGCTGAGTGTAGGGGTGCACGCCTATAATCCTAGTACCTGGGAGGCTCTGAGACAGGAAGATCTCTGGTTCAAGGCCAACCTCGGCAACTTAGTGAGACCCTCAGTAAGTCAATGAGACCCTGTTTCATATTAAAAAATAAAATAGTGCTGAGGAGTAGCTCACAGGCAGAATGCCCCTGGGTTCAATCCCCAGGACCAATAAAATAAAATAAAATCTACAATGTATGAAAAAGATACAGATCTGAAACTCATATTTCTTTCTTTCCCCCCTATAGTTAGCATTTTTTTAATTAAATTAATTTTATTTTATTTTTGGTAGTACTTGGGATTGAACCCATGGGCATTCTACCTCTGAGCTGCACACTCAATACCCCCTTTTTAATTTTTTTGTTTTTGAAACAGGCTCTTACTAGGTTACTGAGAGTCTCATTATGTTGCTAAGACTAACCTCAAACCTGAGATCTTCCTGTCTCAGCTTCCCAAGTACTGGGATTACAGGCGTGTGCCACCACACCTGGCTTTAAATTTATTTTTAACTCATACATAAAACATAAAAATTATACATATTAATGGGGTAATGTGATATTTTGATACATGTATACATTGTATAATGTTTATATCAGATTACACATATCTATCTCCTCAAATATTTATCATTTTCTTATGGTAAAAACTTTCAGCTGGATGTGGTGGCACACACCTGTAATACCAGTACTTGGGAGGTTGACACAGGAGGATTGCAAATTCGAGGACAGTCTCAGAAGTGTTAGTAAGACTCTCAGTAACCTAGTGAGACCCTGTTTCAAAACAAAAACATTTTTAAAAAAGGGCTGGAGCCTCAGCTCTCTCTCTCTCTCTCTCTGTCTCTCTCTCTCTCTCTCTCTCTCTACCTAGTAAGGCCCTCCACAACTTCATGAGACCCGGTTTCAAAATAAAGTATAAAAAAATAGGGCCGGGGGTGTAGTGAGGAGATAGAACGCCCCTGGGTTTAATCCCCGGTACCGCAAAAAAAAAAAAAAAAAAGGGCTGGGGGTATAACTCGGAGGTAAAATGCCCCGGTTCAATTCCCAGTACCACCAAAAAACAAGCAAACAAACAAACAAAAACTTTCAAAATCCTTTCTTCTAGCTTCTTTGTTGTTATTGTTTTTGTAGTGCTGGGGACTGAACCCAGGGATGCTCTACTGCTAAACTATACCTCTAGCACTTTTTATTTTTTGAGACAGGATCTCACTAGATTTCTCAGGCTGGCCTGGAACTTGCAATCCTCCTGCCTCAGCCTCCTGAGTTGCTGGGATTACAGGCTTGTGACACCATGCCCAGCTTCTTCTAGCCTTTTGAAATGCACAGTTCATTATGCTTATCTATAGTGAAACTCAATGTTTCAATCCAGAAGTTTAAGTCGGGTTAGCACACTTGTAATCCCAGTACTTGGGAGGCTGAGACAGGAGGATTTCAGGTTTGAAGCCAACCTCAGCAACTTAGCGAGGCCCTTCACAATTTAAGAAATAAAATCAGGCTAGGGGTATAACTTGGAGGTAGAATGCCTCTGGGTTCAATCCCCAGTACCAAAAAAAAAAAAAAAAAATCAATCCAGAAGTTTATAATGATACTAAAAGCAAGCAAACTCATAGGTCAGTTTTGTATGTTGCTAGCTTATCAATGAATGCATTATTCTGAAAAGTAGTTTACAAGGAAAAGAATCTAGCATTTATCCTATCTTTCCTATATAAACTGTATTTCAGAGTGACAAAATGGTTGATGAGGAGTTCTTTGTAGAAGAATTTAAGCCAATTAATGAAGAAGGAATGATAGAATTAAACATCACCATCTTGTATGCCCTAATAAAGTAATGCTCTAGGCCTGGGTTGTCCATTAGGGTAACAACTACTCATAAGTTGCTACTGAACCCTTGAAATGTAGCTCATTTGAACTGAGATGTGTTATAAGTCTAAAATATACATTAAATTTTGAAGACAGTACAAAAATGATAAAATATCTCAATTTTTTAGTTGATTGCATGTTGAAATGATAATATTTTAGATATAATGAATTACGTAAAATACATTCTTTTTTTGTGGTACTGGGGCTGGAACCCAGGGGCCTTCTACCTCAGGGCTATACCCCCAGACCTATTTTTTATTGTTTTATTTGGTATGTGTGTGTGTGTGTGTGTATGTGTGTGTATGTATGTATGTGTGTATATGTGTGTGTGTGTGTTACTGAGGATTGATCCCAGGGGCAGTCTACCACTGCGCTACACCCCCAACCTGATTTTTATTCTTTATTTTGAAACAGGGTCTCACTAAGTTGCGGAGGGCCTCACAAGTTACTGAGGCTGGCCGCAAACCCAGATCCTCTGGTCTCAGCCTCCCAAGTACTGGGATTACAGCATGCGCCACCATGCCCGGCCTCATAAAATACATTCTTAAATTAATTTCACTTATTTCTGATTCTATTTTAATGTGCTTATTTGAAAATTTATAATTATATATGTGCCTTGCATTGTATTTGTGTGTGTGTGTGTGTGTGTGTGTGTGTGTGTGTGTTACTGGGGATTGAACCCAGGAGCATTCTACCTCCAAGCTACACCCCCAGCCCTATTTTATTTTTATTATGAAACAGGGTCTTTCTAGGTTAATGAGAGTCTCACTACTTGCTCAGGTTGTCCTTGAACCTGCGATCCCCCTGTCTCAGCCTCCCAAGTACTGGGATTACAGGCGTGTGCCACCAAGCCCAGCTCTTGCATTGTGTTTCTATTGGTCAGGTCTGGAGAGTGATCATCAGTAGCTGCTGGTAGGTATAACAGTTTGATAACACCCAAACCCACTGGCCAATATTAACATCAGAAAAAAGTTAGACATGGTTTTGCTGATGTAGTTAAAAAAGAAATATATAGCCAGGCATGGTGGTGCATGCCTGTAACTTCAGTACTTGGGAGGCTGAGACAGGAAGATCACTGGTTTGAGGCCAGCCTCAGCAACTTAGCAAGACCCTAAGTTTCGAAGTAAAAAATAAAAAGGGCTGGGGCCAGGCATGGTGGCAAACACTTGTAATCCCAATACTTGGAAGGCTGAGACAGGAGGATTGCAGGTTGAAGGACAGCCTCAGCAAGTAGTGAGACTCTTATTAACCTAGTGAGACCCTGTTTCAAAATAAAAATAAAAAATAATAGGGCTGGTGTGTAGCTCAAAGGTAGAATGCCCCTGGGTTCAATCCCCAGCACCACAAAAAAGAAAGAAAGAAAAGAATGGAGGTCAAAGCCAAGGGTTCATTTCCCATCATTGCTTTAAAGACTTAAGGCCCCAACTTTCTAAATGCCCAGAAGCCACCTCAAAGGGAATTGGGGAGGAAATCTGAAACAGAAGGGACAGGACCACATTTTTTTCCATCCTTTGGTGGACGTTCATGAGAATCCTCAGATCTATCACAGGAAATAAAGGAGTTGCGTCTTCTTGGGATACATCTTCCCAAATGGAATGCCCGGGGGAATGATTTCTCAGGGCCTGGATTTGCCCTTGCGGGGTTAACGTATCACCGTGGTGGGGAACCTAGCCTTCATCACTCTGAGTGGTCTGAGTTCTCACCTTTGCACCCCACGCTTTATTTCCTTTTCAACTAGTCCTTCACAGGTAGCTCCTATTCTGTTTTTTTGTTTTTGTTTTTGTTTTTGTTTTTTGCGGTACCGGGGATTGAACGCAGGGGCGTTCTACCTCCGCGCTACGCCCCCGGCCCTATTTTTTATACTTTATTTTGAAACCGGGTCTCACGAAGTTGTGGAGGGCCTCACTAAGGAGAGAGAGAGAGAGAGAGAGAGACAGAGAGAACGAGAGAGCTGAGGCTGGCCACGAACCCGGATCCTCCAGTCTCCCCCTCCCAAAGTACTGGGATTACAAGCATGCGTCACCACGCCCGGCGTCATCAGGGTTTTAGAGGTGAAAACAGAACAGGAGGGCCGGGCGTGGTGGCGCACGCTTGTAATCCCAGTACTTTGGGAGGCAGAGACCGGAGGATTCGGGTTCGCGGCCAACCTCAGCGCGCATGCGCGCGCGCACGATCGATCAATTGATCGATCTCTCTCTCTCTCTCCTCTCTCTCTCTCTCTCTCTCTCTCTCTCTCTCTCTTTCTACCTAGTGAGGCCCTCCGCAACTTCATGAGACCCGGTTTCAAAAATAAAGCATAAAAAAAAATAGGGTTGGGGGTGTAGCGCGGAGGTAGAATGCCCCTGCGTTCAATCCCTGGTACCGAAAAAACAAAACAAAACAAAACCCTGATGACTTGTATCAAGTAGAGCACAATCTCCTGCGCCAGGTGCAGGCTCATCTGTTTTTCTTTATCATGATTTCTAAATACTATGTGTTGATGTTAATGGCCTGTGGTTGGTTTGTGGCCATCTATAATCCTCTTTTTTATGTGTGTGGTCCTAGGGATTGAACCTGGAGGCATTCTATCTCTGAGTTATATCCCCAGCTCTATTTTATTTTTATTTTGAAACAGGGTCTCACTAGGTTGATGAGTTTCACTACTTGCTGAGGCTGTCCTTGAACCTGCGATCCTCCTCTCTCAGCCTCCCAAGTACTGGAAACAAGCGTGCACCACCATACCCACTGGCCATCTAAAATCTATCAGTGTATGAAGACACCACACCTCATCAGGAGAGAGAGACAGACAAAGATGAAGGAAGAATTTGCTGGAGCCCCTGAGCACACAGGGCACATGCTTAAGCCAACCTTCTACAATGGTGACATCAGCAAACATTATCTGTACAACAGCCTCCTAGTCCTCTAAGTCTCTTGTGCCAACCCCCGTCACTGAAATAGTGGCTTTCATTGTGGTGGCCACCAGTATCCCAGTACCCAGTCTCATTTCTTTTGTGTGTGTGTGTGTGTGTGTGTGTGTGTGTGTGTGTGTGTTACTAGGGATTGAACATTGAACCACCCAGGGGCATTCTACCTCTGAGCTACACCTGAGTCCTATTTTATTTTTTATTTTGAAACAGGGTCTCACTAAGTTGCTGAGGGTCTTGCTAAGTTGCTGAGGCTGGTCTCGAAACTGTGATCCTCCTGTCTCATCCTCCCAAATACCGGGATCACAGGCATGATCCACCACACCTGGCTATTTTCTCTTTTTCTCCCACCTGCTCAAGGCAAATCCAAACCCTTCAGCACCATGTCCCTTTTTTTTTTTTTTTTTTTTTT
>PVJS01016442.1:0-37485 GCA_004027185.1 Glis glis | reverse complement strand
CGGTTTCAAAATAAAGTCTAAAAAAAATAGGGCCGGGGGTGTAGCGTGGAGGTAGAATGCCCTTGGGTTCAATATCCGGTACCACAAAAAAAAAAAAAAAGCCAGGCGTGGTGGCGCACGCTTGTAATCCCAGTACTTTGGGAGGCGGAGACCGGAGGATCCGGGTTCGCAGCCAGCCTCAGCTCGCGCTCTCTCTCTCTCTCCCTGTTTCTCTCTCTCTCTCTCTCTCTCTCCCCCCTACCTTAGTGAGGCCCTCCGCAACTTCGTGAGACCCGGTTTCAAAATAAAGTATAAAAAATAGGGCTGGGGGTGTAGCGCGGAGGTAGAACGCCCCTGGGTTCAATCCCTGGTACTGCAAAAAAAAAAAAAAAAGAAAGTACAACACAAACGATATGATACTGAGTTAATTGTAAAATGATATTTATTTATTTATTTATTTATTTATTTATTTATTTATTGGTAACAGGGATTCAACCCACGGACATTCTACTCCAAGCTGCACTCCCAGCCCGATTTTATTTTTTGCTTTGAAACAGTATCTCAGTAAGTTGCTGAGAGTCTCACTACATTGCTGAGGCTGTCCTTGAACCTGTGATGCTCCTGTCTGAGTCACCCAAATACTGGGATTACAGGCGTGTGCCAGCATACTCGGCTGTAGATGATTTTAGATATGACATTGTAAAGTCATCTATTAATGGTGTCTAATTAATTTTTAAGTTTTTAAATAGACTTAACTTTTACTGGTCTTTTAAGATTTAAAAATAGTGTGATTTTTTTGTTGTTGTTTGTAAGTCTTTTCTCTGTTTGAGATGTTATCTATGACCTTTTCTCTTGTTTTAATTATTTGCATTAGAAATAACTCCTTTTCTTGGAATGCTCTACTTTCAGTGCCCTGTGGGGGAATTTTAGCTAAGCGCAAGGGGACTATTTTGTCTCCTGGATATCCGGAGCCTTATGACAACAATCTGAATTGTGTCTGGAAGATCACAGTGCCAGAGGGAGCTGGCATTCAAGTAAGGATATTTTAATTTTTCCTCCTATTGTTGTATATTTGAAATTAATATTTTCAGAGATGATAGAATGGATATTATTTCTAAAAGTTTAGCAAGGAGTTTTGACTGAGATGGCTGAATTTAACAGAAGTATATTTATTATTAATATTTTTTCACCTGCAAGTAACAGAAATCCAACTTAAAATGGGACAAGCAATACCAAAACAGAAATGTGTTATGACCCATAACATGGAATCATGAGGTAAGATTATTCAAGGGTTGTTTACTTTAAAGGTTCAGTTATGTCATTTCTGACCCAGTTATTTCCATCTCTCTCCTCAGCATGTTGACTTCAGCTCTTTTTTTTCCTTCATGTGGTCTTGAGATGGCTGCAAAAGCTGTGGACCTAATGGCTTTACTTAGCAACGGCCAATAGCCAAAGTGTAATCTCCCAACCTTATATATGCCTTTCCAGTGGTTAAGAAACCTGCCAGCAGACTTTCTCCCATCTTACAGAACTAAATCTCAATCATACCCATTCCTAAACCATTCAGTGGGCAATACCCAAAGATTCACTAGGATTTGGCTCAACAAACAAACATGAAGTACATGGAATAAGAAGGAGCTCAGCCTCCTCTAATGTACACATCTCTTGTTGAACTGAACTCCGCTGGGACTCTGTGACCAATGAAGAGGGATGCTATTCTATAGGTGGCCCACATGTCTAGTATGCTATTTTAATTGTGATCATATTTTTCCAAGTGATTTTTATTGGTTACTATGTTTTACCAAGAGATTGTTTCTGGATGAATTGATGATGTATTGCTGAATCAGTGTACACCCTATTGCAGGTAACTATGTTCCACAAAAAATTACATTGTCTAGCCTTCCTAAAAATAACTTGGTGGCTTCTCCAATTAATTCATAAAGTTTTCTTATAGAAACATGAGGCATCTAACGGTCATGGTAAAAGTAGCAAAGATGCTATGCATTCAAACTGAAGTTATGGCTGGGAGTATGTCTCAGTGGTAGAGTGTATGCTTAGCATGTACAAGGCCCTGGATTCAAACCCCAGCACCAAAAACAATACAAAACCAAATAAAGCTCCTGAAATTAGTTAGAAGTATACTTTTTAGTTAAAAATCAACTTTTTGGAATTTGTCTTATAATTATTCAGAACATTATAAAATTATGTATGTAGGTGTCAGCAGTGAAATAGGCCAGTAGATCATCCAGAAAATATGAAATGTTACATTTTCAGAGTTTTAAAGATATGAAAGAATATGCTTACATCTAGCTACCTATACTATAATTTTATGATCATTTTCTAAAATTTGGGGATAACTAATCAATCCTATCTTATTATAGTAGAACTAGCAAGATTTTTAGGATTATCTATGTTCCGGGTTGTATAGAGGATCTGACATGAGATGTAAGCTTTAGAACTTCATAGAACTTTTACCACCTTATTTAGTTATAAGCTTATGAAGGGTATTCTAGAGCATTTATATATTGACATCAATTTATTCATTTCTATCTCATCTTAAAATTAAAAGAATAAAAACCCTGGCATTCTTTAGTTTTCATACTCTATTTTTGGCATGGTGCGTGTGGCTCCAGCACCCAGTACTCTAATGGAGCCGCTCTCTTGAGTGAACACCTGTATGTGATTAAACCCTCTGTATTGCTCATCTTGATTGCTCTGCCAGAAGCTCACAATCCTGCTGATTCTTCCCTCAATCCTAAAACAGATTTTCCCTCTTTAGTGCCTATGATAGCAATATTTTCTTGGACTTTTGTTTGGTTCCTTTTGTGCATCTGTAGATCCTGCTTCGGCATCTCTTACATGGTTTCCTTTTCCAATTCAGCCCATCATTCTAACACCAGTGTTTGGATGATTCCATCCTTTGTTCATCTCAGCTCATGCTATGTTCTTTGCCGCTTTCTCTACTTGCATGGTCTCAGCTCCTGTTATGTGTAATGACACCCAGAACCTGAATCACAAGAGATTATCAGAAGACATTTTTTTTTTGTAATAATGTGCCCGAAAAAGTAATTTTTTTAGCCTTGTTTTCTACCCTAGAAATTAAATTCCCTGTCTTTACTGCCCCAAGGACAAGACCAGTTCCCCAAGGACATAAAAACCAGTTCCTGCCTTTATTGATAGACCAGTGCTGCCTTTATTGCCCTCTAAGGACAATAAATCAGTTCCTGCCCTGACCTCCGCTCCGGACAGGGCCCTAAAAACCGACCCCCACCTCTGTGTATAACCCCCTACCCTAAACTAATCATTTCATTCTAAATAAGGGAAAACTTTCTGTGGTTGGCTAATTCGAACCCAAACTGGAAAAATCTGTGTCTGTAACCCCAGCTTGTTCTATAAAAAGAGTGCTGTAAGCTACACAAGGGGCTGCCGTTCTAGCCTGTGCTGGTGGACAGTAGCCCCGCGGTATTAAAGTCTCGCCTTAACTGAGTTGGTGGTCCTGGAATTTCTGTTTCTCGCGCCTTGTACAACATTTTAATGAAGGACTGCATAAATGATGATACCCAGGCTAGTGTATCTAACTCAGATCGTTCACCTAAGCTGCATAACATATCTCCAACTGCCCGCTAGGTATTTTCAGCTAAGGTTCTTGCTGGCATTGCAGATTCAACCTTTCCACAAACGAGTCCATGAACTTTTCTCAAAATTGAAGATCTTCTGCCGGGCATGGTGGCACACACTTGTAATCCCAGTACTTTGGGAGGTGGAGACCGGAGGATCCGGGTTCGCGGCCAGCCTCAGCTCTCTCTCTCTCCCTGTCTCTCTCTCTCTCTCTCTCTCTACTTAGTGAGGCCCTCCGCAACTTCATGAGACCTGGTTTCAAAATAAAGGATAAAAAATAGGGCTGGGGGTGTAGCGGAGGTAGAACGCCCCTGGGTTCAATCCCCGGTACCGCAAAAAAAAAAAAAAAAATTGAAGATCTTCAGAGTTCTGTGTCTCAGAATGACTCCCTCATCCACTCAGCCAGAAATCTTGATTATTTTTGTCTATCTTCTATTCTGCATAACAAAACATGTCAGGCCTGTCTTTCACAAGTCTCTTACGTGAATCTATCTCTCTCCATCCATACTTTCACCATCCAAGATAAGGTGACCATCATCCCTGTCCCAGGTTCCTCTCCTGTAGTCTAGTCCCCATATGGAAAATGTTGTCACCTTTTGAAAACTAAAATCTCTTATTCTCGCTTTTCTACTTACAATAATATCTCAATTGTCCCTCATCTCCTTAACTCTTTGACACAGAGAATACACCTTTGTGGTGTGTTCTAATTCCTTGACTATTCTATTCACACTCTCTCCGTTCTTTATAAAAGCCTGGCTTTCTTTTTGCCTGTGGGCCCTGTGCATGTTGTCTCCTTTGTCCCTGTCATTCTCCAATATCTCCTTTTGTTTGGCTTGATCTTTGTTTGTTTGTTTTGTGGTACTGGGGATCAAATCTGGGGCCATTCTACCTCTGAGCTGCACCCTGAGCCCTATTTTTTATTTTTAAACAGGGTCTCACTAAGTTGCAGTGGGCCTCTCTAATTTGCTGAGGCTGGCTGTGAACTTGCAATCCTCCTGTCTCAGCCTCCCAAGTGCTGAGATTACAGGCATGGGCCACCACACACAGCTTATTTGGCTTGATTTCACTCATTATTTCTGTCTCAACTTAAATATGTTTCCTGTGATACCTTCTGTGAACTTGACAGAAGTTTAAGTTCCCTGTCTATATGTCCTCACAGATCCCTATACTTTCTTTATTATAACACCCATCACAGTTTAATGTTATTACCTGATTATCTACAAACTCATGAGGATGGTAATCAAATCTGTTCTGGCAGCTACCACAAAGCCTGGCAGTATAAGCTCAGTAACTATTTTTAGATTAATCAATATATACCTCCACAGTAGTGGAGTTTTGACTACTTTAGAGAATTAGCATGGCATAGTAAATTAGATGTCTGCAGAAAAACTGTGTTATTTATCACCTGCCCTAGGCAAACACTATTCAAAACAGAACACATTAATGACACTATAAAATCTTTCACCTAGGAAATACTTTGTTTAATGACTGTACTTCAGAAAACAAATTTTGAATTTAGCAGAGTGTTTGGCAAACTTATAGCTTGTGAAGTATATTGGACTGTAGGCAATCTAAAAGACTATCAAGCTGTTTGTTCTAATTAACTCCTTATATAGATTTGTTTTTTTGGATATATTATTAAATCAAAGTAATTCATAACAAAGACATACATACATATAATACATGACTTTTATACTTAAAATTTTACTAACTTCACCTAAAAGTTACCTAGCTCAGAGATAAGGTTTTAAGCAATATTTAATTTTTTTTGTTGGGGGTAGAGACTGAATATATGTGTGAATAAAGAATTATGTAAGCATTCAATACATCATGTAGGAGATGAAATAAGACAACCATTGCTGGAAAAAAGATAAATAGGTAGATAAATAGATATTTGAAATGCCAAAAAATAATAATTTAGAATGTTTAAGCATTCTTTGGAAAGAACCTCAACAAATAGAACTGTTTGTTACATTAATATTACATAAAAAGTTTGTAGGGAGGAATGGATTAATTTGTTTGCCTATTTATTTTGGCAGAATATATTAGAGGAGGATTCCAAAAGGGACCAAATTAAAAATAGCAATATTAGTTATCAAGAAAATAACAATCATTATGTGATGAACCAGAGGAAAAATTGGGGTTTTATAATAGCGTGAATTTATAACATAATCATCCAAAGTTCAGGTAATTTTCAAAACAAAGTAAAGGAAGATTTAAACATCTGTATGATGTCTGGTTTTAATGACTGGGAACTTATTGTCTCACAGAATTATCCTATTGCCATGATGGAAAATTCCATCTAATGCAAAGTTCTCCTAAATGCTGAGTCAGCAGCTAGCGCTCTTTAAATCCTGACTTGGCTGTAAGTGGCCTCCTGTCATAGTGGGTTTCCAGTTCCTTGAGTCTCTCTGCAGCTCTCATACATTGCCTGCTAGTACTTCTGGCTATTTCATGCTTTTGCACCCTCTGTGATTTTACTATGCCAAACAACATTCAAATTTTGCCCAGAATCCTAGTGGCAAATTATATTAGATTCCTGTGGCTGCTGTAACAAATGACCATGAACTTGATAGCTACAACAACAGAAAATTATTTTCTCACAGTACTGGAAGCCAGAAGTCCAAAGCCAGCTTTAATGTAGTGAAATCGAGATGCTGACAGATCCGCCCCTCCCTGCCAGACTCTGGAGAATTCCTTCCTTTGCTTTTCCAACATCTAGTGGCTGCCTGAATACCTTGGCTTCTGGCCACAGTACTCAGATTTCTACCTCTGTGGTCATGTTGCCTTCTCCTCTTCCATCTTTTTCAAATTTCCCACTGCATCTTTTTTTTTTTTGCGTGGTACCGGGAATTGAACCCAGGGGCGTTCTACCTCGGAGCTACACCCCCGGCCCTATTTTTTATCCTTTATTTTGAAACTGGGTCTCACGAAGTTGCGGAGGGCCTCACTATGTAGCTGAGGCTGGCCGCGAGCCCTACTGTCTCAGCCTTCCAAGTACTGGGATTACAAGCGTGCACCGCCACGCCCGGCTCCTACTGCATCTTTCTATCTAAAGATCTTCACATTTTTCACATCTGAAAGATCTTTTTTCCATATAAGGTAATATATATATATATATATATATATATACCTTAATTATAATATATATATTAAGATACCTTAATTATAATATATATAGGCCCCAGGAATTAGCACCTGATATTTTTGGGAACCATTAATCAGCCTTCTATACCTATGTATCTAGAATTAAACAAGTTTTCTTCCCCTATGCATGTAATAGATTTTCCTGGAAATGTCCACATTTTTATTCTTGCCACACTTTTGTTCTCTATAACTTAAGGAAGAAAAGATAAATTATTCTTAAATAGTCTGTCTCACTCAACATTCTCACGGCTATAATCCAAAATGACTGACCTTAGAGGAAGGAAGATTTATTTGCTCACACTTTTCTGGAGCTTCTGGGTTCAGTCCATGCAAGCCCAGGGTCTGAGCTCAGGGTGAGGTGGCAGGAAGTAGAGACAGGAAGAGAGCAAAGCTCTGCTCTCACATCAATAAGGCCAGAAGCAGAAAGAGAACAAGCAAGCAAGGGGATTCAAAGACACAACCCCAGGGACCCACCTTCTCTAGCCCACCCCACCAGCCTAGGTTACCACCCAGATGAGACTACAACCCTTATGACTTAACTATATGGTACCTCTCACTTCCCTATTCACATCACACAAAATCCAGTAACTTTCCCACAACGACACACGTGACTTCCTTTCTCCCATTGCTGTGTCCAATCCAGATTAGTCTTTCATTGTTTCTCATGGTTAATCAACATTAACATATCAATGCAACAGACTTTGAAATTGTCTTTTTGCTTTTATTTTATTCAACTACTGCAGTACAGTACTATACTTATAATTCTGATTATATTCCTCCTCCCCCTTCTAAAACCTTTAATGGAATACTGAAGGTATAATTGTAGCTTCAAGTGCATAATTAATTTTCTGGTATTCCATCTTTAATGAATGTCTCTCTTAATCTCTCTTTTAGCTAAGAGTCACCGAGTTCTTATTATACTTTACACATTAAGCCCTTTTTACATCTTAACTAGTTTATTTTTTACAATGAATCTATGTATTAGATACCTTAATTATAATGATTTATGTAAGTAATCTGAGGCATGGAGAGATTAACAGCTTCCCTAAGGTTATATGCCAGTAGATAGAGGGAGCCAAAAGAATGCAAGCCCAAGCATTCTGACACTAAAATCTCTTGTATTTATCTCTAGACTGTATCCTTTCTAACTTTTCTATGCTTCTACTAACTTTGCATGCATATTTCCTCTTATGTAAATTCCCTCCACTGTGGCTAAATTGGATTACTGATGGTTCACTAAATCTAGTTCATGATTTGACTCATCAACACTTTTACAAACTCAGTAACTCCCTTCAGCGGAAAACCCCTTAAAATCTTAAGCTCAGCCCAAATGTCAACTCCTGATAAATCTTGACATTAAAAAAATCTCTTTAATTTCTTTGAATGGAAGAAAATGAAAATTCAGGTATAAAGAAAGAGTCAATGACTGTTTAAGGAAGTGTGGTTATGGTACCATCATTCAGCATCAGTTCTCCTTGTCTTCTGATCCTGGAACCTTGCCACTGGGTGTGATGCCAGTCTCACAGGCAGGGTATCTATTGCCATGTGGCACTCGCTCCTGGAAAAGAAGTGCCAGCATTCACTTGAATGGGAGAATGGTGATGGGCTGTTTTGCAGATAAGAAATGTTTAATGAAAAAAACCACCATTGTAATAATTCAGTGAATGAGTGGAGTGTCTACATCAATAACAGACTTTAGCTAAAGAGAATACATTTATTTTAATAAAGTTATTCCTTTTTGTCCTTTAAAATTAAATATTTAATAAACAAAGAGCAAATCAGTCTCCACAGTGGTGAGGGTCCTGTGGGTTCTTGCAAAGACTCAAGCTGTGCCAAGTGATGTGCAACAAAGTAACACATGTCTCCTTCTTTAAATAAAATTTAATAGACATGAGGGAACTAAACCCCAGCATTTGCCTTCTTAACTTCAGCGACCTTCACAGTGACTTAGCTATTATGACTCCATTCATAAAAATAATCTTGTTTAAAGTTGCATCCAAATCTGTTACAAAGTATTATTTTTTGACCATCTATATTGAGATACACCAAAATATGCAGAGATGATAATAATGTTAAAAAGCTAAATGAAGAACAGAAATTGAATGAAGTTTATGCAAGGAAAGGGATCCAGGAGTAAACCTAGTAAGAATGTATATTCTAAGGTCTTTATGTTTGTGGACCAAAAAGCTGGTTATTTTTCTAATAGCTAAAACACATGAGAAAATTCAATTACTGACAAGAATCTAGCACATCAAACATAAAAGTTAACTAATTGTTTGGAGCATGCATTGGTATTCCTGTCACTGAGTCCACTGAGTCTTTAGATTCACCTGAAGCTTTTTATATAGAGGATACTATGAGACAGTGATGGGCAGTCTCCATGTTAGACCCATAATCAGCACTGCTAGATGCTACATAAAGCTTCTCCTATGAATTCAGTTTTATATAGACCAGAGTCATAACCACAAAGATCAACTCTGTTAAAACTTGCACCAATAAAAGCATATAAAAAAAACCCTTCTATAAAGCCCACAGTGTTATGGTCCAGATTTTGAGATCTCTCTTCTAGGGGGAACTGGTAGACTGTAGTACATAGAAATTTGTCTTCTTATCAGTAATTTTTATTTCACAGGTGCAAGTTGTGAGCTTTGCGACGGAACATAACTGGGATTCGCTGGATTTTTATGATGGGGGAGACAACAATGCTCCAAGACTTGGAAGTTATTCAGGTAAAGAAGAGATATAAGCTGAATTAAAATACAAATAAAATTAGGAATAGAAAAGTATTTTTAAAGAGCTCTCTAAAACCCCTTTTTTGGGGAGTTTCATTTACTTTTTATAAACTATGTACAGTGAACTAAATTACAACTTAGACATTTGAAAGTTGTAAAAGTAATGCCCAAATGGCTATTTAAAACCTTATCATAATCTTACTATATTTGTGTAATTATTTATTGGTGCTTTTATGTTAATGGTAATATTTTCATTGAGTTGTGCTTCAAGATTAGTACACATACCCTTTCCTTAGAAAAATAGGGTGGCAATAATAGTTAAAAATTTGTGCTTGGTAATTATGGCCTCTTCATTCAGTAGAGTGCTATGCAGTCATTAAAATATTTATAGAGACTGTAACATGACAAATACTATAAAGTACTGCTAAGTGAATAAAGAAAATACAAAATTATTTTTATGAAGTGAATAAAATTTTATAAAATTAATATTTACATATGTAACAATACTAGAAGAAAACATACAATGAAATAGTCTAATTTGTTGTGCATGATGCTAACTGCTTTTTAAAACCCTTCTGTTGGATTTGTTAGGGTTTTAAATGTAATTTATTCAATGATCTAAAAGCTCCTTTTATCATATAGAAGCAGAAATCAGGAGTTTTACTTTATTAAATTTTTACAATTATACCTCTTCACTCTAGAAATACAAGTACAAACACAGCTAAATGATCCACTTACACATTTCAAATAGTATACCGAAATTGTTGAATGATTTTTAAGCTTTTAAGAAATTTTCAAATGGAGTATAACCAATTATTCAGCATCACCAGCGAGAAAGACATATCTAGAGAAGAAGCTATTTGGATTAGGCATAAACAGTATTTTAGATGTAGATTCATATAGGAAAAAAGCCCCTCATAAATGTTTACTATACTTTTATTTATAATAGGTTAAGTGTAATACTTCCTCAATAATAAATAGAATAATGACCAAGGAGATAAGGGAAAAAACAACTACTGATTACCAAGGGTTACCTCTGTGTGAGACTTGTCATACAATCCCTCATTTGATCTTTCTAGCAGTCCCAGTAGTGATTGAAGTTAGCAAGATTAAGTTGCCTGAGGATGTACAGTTTATGTTAGAATGAGATTGGGACACAGCTGGTAGACGCCAGAGTCAGAACTTTTAATCACCAAGATCCTCTGAGAGACTTGAGGCAGGTCCAGTGACCTTTTGAGTTTCTGTTTACTCCTGTCTTCGGTGATTACAATTAGGACACTAAGGAACACAGATGGAAGTCAGAAAGAAACAACTGTGTGTTCTGTGATAAATTCTTCCTTTTCGCTCCTGTAAATTATCTGGGGTAACATCCAAAAGTTGTATAAAGCAAGTCTAAAGTAACTAGTTACTTAAAAGGAAATATTTGCAACACTGTGACTCATAAGCTTGTAGAACTTTGGCTCAAGACAGAATTGACAATTATTTTCAGTTGAAATAACTTGTCATTTGAAACAGCTTGAGGTGTACTCTTAGGTCTCTTGTCTCGAATAGTCAAGAAGTAATTGGTTCAGGCAGATATTTTATATTTTCCAACTCAGTAATTGGCTGAAGTAGATTTCCTTCAGAAGTGTCGAAGAGCTACATTACAATGCATTCACTAAAAGACAAGGCTAATCGTTCAAAATTGGGGTTTATTTTGTTTGTTTGCTTGAAAGCTAACTACCAGCTTTGCTGTCAGAGTATAGAAACATCAAGGTACTTGACCTGGTGTTGAATTGTATGTATATATTTCTTTAATTAAGGGAAATAAATAACTAATGCTTTGAATACAAAATCTTAAGTTAGTATGTCTTATAATCACATGCAAAATTTAAAATTAAGAATATTATTCATTCATGCATGAAATATTAAAGTTTACATTCAAAACATTTATTTTAGGTGACATATAAAATTTACTGCTGTGACTTTCACTAGCTTTTTTTTTCACTCCTATCTATTTTTAGGGAACTATCTAAAGTCATCTCAAAGGTCAGGCTCCTGGGAGATAGTCAGGAACAGTAAAATGTAAGAGGATTCGGGGAGAAATATTTTTGTTAAGAAAATTCTTGGAAAACATTTTGAATAATACATAATTTTAATGGTAATCTATTGGCTGATTAGTAATTTTCTTGCTTAGTTTTATTATAGTATTTATTATGTGATCATTGACCTGCTTTTTCAATTATAATTTCAGGAACCACAATACCTCATCTTTTGAATAGTACATCTAATAATTTATATCTAAATTTTCAATCAGACATCAGTGTTTCTGCTGCAGGATTTCATCTTGAATACACAGGTAAAATAAAATCATGTGTTATTTAGGAAAGTTAAGGACATGTTTACATTGTTTTAAAAATACCTTATTGAATACTGAAACTGCAGCAGCTTCCTTTGTCAAAGGAAGCATTCAGTTTTAAGATTATTTAAGACTTTGAAGTGTTCTTTCAATTAAATTACAAAATTATGTGGATAAACTTCTAATAATTTCACCAGAATTTGCAAGCATTTCTTTTTTTACTGTGGTTAAGACCAATTAACATGTGGTCTACCCTCTTAAAAAAATTTTAAGTGGGCAATAAAGTATTAACTGTAATCCCAATTATATACAGCAGACCTCTAGAACTTATTCATCTTTCATAACCAAAAGTTCAACATAATTCTCCCCATTTCTACCTCTCTCTAGCCTCTACTAATCATTATTTTACTCTGTCTTATTGGATTAAGTATTTTATTTATTTTTTATTTTTTAAGTTTAGAATTGAGTTTTTAGATGTGTCATGTAAGTGTAGTCATGCAGAACAAATTTCTTCTGTGATTGGCTCATTTTACTACACAATGTTTTCTGGGTTCATCTGTAGTATTGCATATGGCAGGATTTTCTATTTTTTTAAGGTCGAACACATTTTCTTTACCTATTAATTTTTGGTGGGTATTTAGATTGTTTCCATGTCCTGGTTATTGTGAGTAATGTCACAATGAACATGGGAGTGATAATATCTCATTGGGATTCTAATTTTAATTCTCATGTATATACACTCAAAGGTGGGATTGCTCGAGCATATGGTGTATCTATTTTTGATGTTTTAAAGACTCTCCATATTGTATATTTGTTGTGGCTACACCATGTTTGAGGCCTGCCAACAGTGTGCAAAAATTCTAGTTTCTCCACATCCCACCAATCTCATGGTTTTGATTTGCATTTCCCTGGTGATTGGTAGCGTGGAATAGTGTTCATATACCCAATGACTATTTATATGTCTTTTTTGGAGAAATATATGCTCAAGTTTTTTGCCCTATTTTTACTCAGATTGCTTGTTTTCTTGGTGTTGAGTTGTTTGTGTTCCTTATATATCTTGGGTAATAATCCTTTTTTAGATATATGGTTTGCAGACATTTTCTCAAATTTGTAGGTTGCCCTTTTCACTCTGTTTTGTTCTTTGATGTAAATAATTTGTTTTTAGTTTGATATAATTGCACTTACCTATTTTTCTTTTTGTTGACTGCATTTGGTGTCATATCCAAGAAATCATTGCTAAGACCAGTTTCATAAAGCATTTCCTCTATATCTTCTAAGATTTTTATGGCTTGAGATGATATATTTAAGTCCTTAATCCATTTTGAGTTTGTTTTTGAATATGTTATAGATAAGTTTCAATTTTGTTTTTTTGCATATAAATATCCAGTTCTTTCAACACCATTTGTTGAAGACACATTGTATATTGCTGACTTCCTTCTTAATTATAAGCTGATCATATATGTGTGGATTTATTTCTGGGCTTTCTGTTGTGTTGTTTTTATGTGTTTGTTTTTATGATAGTACAACATCATTTTGATTACTTTAGAACTCAAAGTAGTCATGCAAATACAATTTGTAATACAAATGTCATACATAAATATGAATTTTATTTATGTATTTTGTGCTGGGTATTGCACAAAGCCTCACACATACTAAGCACGTGCTCTACCACTGAGCTATACCCACATCCCCTATAATATATATTTTAAACCGGGAAGTGTAATATCTATAACTTTGGTCTTTTTCTCTCAAAAATGCTTTTGACTATTCAGTATCTTTGTGGTTCTATATGCATTTTAGTATTGCTAAAAATATTCATTAAAATGACATTGGGATTTTGATAGAGACTGTGTTGAATGTAAAGATTGCTTTGGTAATATGAACATTTTAACAATATTATCTTCCAGTTCACAAACACGGATGTCGTTTCATTTATTTGCATCTCATTAAATTTATTTTATCAGTTTTTTTGTAGTTTTTAGTATACAAGTCTTTTTTACCTCCTTTGTTCAATTTATTCTGAAGTAGTTTCTTTTTCATGCTACTGTAAATAGGTTTATTTTCTTAATTTCTTTTTTGGATAGTTTCATTTTGAAACAATTGATTTTTATATGATAATTTTGTATCCTGCTACTTTAGTGATTCTCTTAGTTTTAACAGTTTTCTGTGAAGTCTTTATGGTTTTCTATTTATAACATCATATCATCTGCAAACAGGAACAATTTTACTTCTCACTTTCCAATTTCAATGTCTTTTGTTTATTTTTCTGGCCTAATTACTCTGGCTAGGATTCACAGTACCATGTTTAGTGTAAGTGACGAGAGACTAGATATCCTTGCCTTCGTCCTAATCTAAGAGGAAAAGCTTTCAGTTTTCCATCACTGAGTATAATGAGTATGATGATTGAGTATAAATTTGTTGAGAGTTTTAATCATGAAAAGTTATTACATTTCAATAAATACTTCTTTTGCATCTCTTGATAGGATCATGTGGTTTTTAGTCTGTTAACCTTTAGTCTGTTGATGTTGCATATCACATTTATTGATTTGGGTATTTTATGTCTCATTCCTGGGATAAATCTCACTTGGTCATGGTGTATGATTCTTTTAATTCACTGGTTAGATTTAGTTTGAGAGAATTTTGTTAGGGACTTTTGCATTCATGTTCAGCAGGGATATTGCTTACAGTTTTCTTTTCTTGTGTTTGGCTTTGATAGAAGGGTAATGATGACCTCAATAAATGGATTTGAAAGTACTTTCTCCTCTTCAAATTTTTTGGAAGAGTTTGAGAAGGATTGGCATGGATTTTTCTTTAAATGTTTGGTAGAATTCACCTGTGAAGCCATCTGCTCCTGGGTTTTTCTTTGTTGAGAAGCATTTGATTACTGCTTCAATCACCCTACTAGCTATTGTTCTGTTCAGTTGTTTTAGGTCTTTCCAATTCAGTCTTGTTAAGTTTTGTATTTTTAGGAATTTGTCCATTTTTGCTGGGTTTCCAAATTTTTGGTTCACACTAGTCTCTTGTGGTCCCACCTCTCCCCACCCCTACTCCTGTGGTATTAGATGTAATACTTCCTGTTTCATTACAAGAATTTTCAAATTGTGAAAAAAGTAAATAGACTCTGTAGAAATTTTGAAGTTGGAATTAGAGTGGCTTTTCTTGTTGGCATAGAAAGTGTACATTCATATTCCAACTTCCTGCAAAGCTTTTGGATACAAAAATGGTTTAGTACCCCTAGTTAAATATATATATGATCTATGGTGTTATGGGTTTACTTGATCTCTCTCTGGAATGTAAGCTCCATAAAGATAAGATCTGTAGTAGCACATGGCTATGTCCATATATAATACCATTGTGTCTCTAGCACTGGATCCAGTCCTTGAAACTTACTCAACATTAAAAATACCTTTGTCAGATAAATAAATGAATGAATATACGTAACACCTAGAATTAGAAGATAATAAATCTATAATATTGATATATATCACTAACATTTGCATATCTACAGTGATGCTGGCATTTACAATGGGGAGATTCTAGGCCTATAAACACTGTAATTTTGATTGATGACTACTGCTTCTTTAAGGTACTCTACTATATGTCATCTCCTCAGCATCATGTTATCAGGCCATCCAATAGCCTGGACTATTACCTATTCTCAAAGTTCTGATAGAAGGGAAGCTTCCAGTTGGAAAGAAGAGAGGCTACAATGACAGGCATGCACTAAATAAAGACTAATTACACTTGTCAGCTTTCTGTTATGATAACAAATACCTGAGATAATCAGCTTATGAAGAGCAAAAATGTTTATTCCAGTTGATGATTGATTTTTGGCCTCTGGAGGGGTCCCAGATGGCAATGGTGGAGAGTGTGTGCTGGAACAAAACTGTTTACTTCATGGCCAGGGAGTAAAAGAAAGGAAGAGGATAAGGCCGGGATCCCATTATCTCCATCGAGGGCATGACCCCAATGACCTAATGACTTACGACCAGGCCCTCCTTCAAGATTCCACCATCTCCCAATAGTGCGATGCTGAAGACCACGCCTTTACCACATGGACCTTTGTGGAATGCCTAAAATCCAGACTGTAGCACTAGTTACTTGATTTTTTCCCTTTTTTTGTTTCATAATACAGTTTACCATCCAACTATTGTTAACCTCAGATAAAATAAATATATTATTATAATGTAAATATATGACAAATCCATAAATAAGGCTGATACATTTAACCACTGAATATTTTGAACACCTTCTATATGCCAGGCAGTATGCTAAACACAGGGCATGTGAAGATAAATATGTTGCAGTATCATTTTTGAAGAAATAACAGTCTAATAAAAGGGGCAGAAAGATAAAGCATAATATAGTGCCATTTATACAGTGATAGAGAAATTTGTATTAAAATGCACAGACATGTTAAGTAATCAGCTCCGTTTCGAAGTTTGGGGAATACTTCAAATGGGAGGTGACACTTGTGCTGAGTCTTAAAAAACAAGCAGAAGTTTCAGAGTGAGACAAGAAAGGGGAGATATTTTCGGTAGAGGAAGCTTCATGTTCAGGCAGAGCTATGAAATACGGCACATTAGGAGCACCGCGACTGTTTCAGTGGAGCCGGAGCAGAAGCCTTGCAGGAGCAGCAGGAACTGAGGCAACTTATGTGGCATATTGACTCCTGACAGGTATAGAATGACGTAAGGGAAACTCAACTTCACGATAGGTGGTGCAGTTCAGAAGCAGCATAGGTTTTAATAGTTATTCCTAATACATAATTATCTTAACCACAAATAAGCTGGAGAAACTTCATTAAGTTCCTTATGTACAATGTTTGCACCTCTAAAATGTATTGTTGAATGACAAGTTGAATCTTTATTTGTATAAGATAAACAGATCATTAAAATCTCATGGGAGAGCTAAGTGTGGTGATGCACACCTGTAATCCCGGTACTTGGGAGGCTGAGACAGGAGAATGGCAGGTTCAAGGCCAGCCTCAGCAATTTAGCGAGGCCCTCAGCAACTTAGCAATGCCCTGTTTCAAAATAAAGAAATAAAAAGGGCTGGGGGTGTAGCCTGAAGGTAGAATAACCCTGGGTTCAATCACCAGTACCCAACAAAACAAAACAAAAAACCTAATTTGCTTACTTATATATCTATGTATAATACTTTTCAAATTGTTCTTTTGTTATATAAATTCTAAATTACTTTCCATACATAAAGGAAATTGAGCTACATACTAATCAATAAATAATAGATGTTAGTAATACATAATAGCTTGCTTCAGAATAGAGAAATGACTAGTTGTTTTAAGTCTCATAATTTTAGATATGGAAAGCGTCTTTGACAGAAAAGGCCTATTAAATGTAATTTAAGTATTTTTCATCATGATACTTAATTTAGAAAGTAATGGTTAGTGCTTAACTATGTGAAGGGCACTGATTAAAGCTGTATGGGAACTGGAAGATGAATGAGATAAATATCTTTTCTAATTGAGTGAAAATTTTATTTCATGGAATATCTTCCCCCATACTTGTGAGTATTTACCCAATTATGTTACAGCTAGTTATGTTTATAGAACAAACAATCAAGGCATGTCAGCATTTTCCGAATTACTTTTCTGCATCAAACTAAAAATTGTGAGAAAGAACTTAGCATCAAATGAGCATGAGAACAAATGATCCATCAAAGTATTTTATGTGCAGTTGCTTTAAATCATAAGATTATCAATTCTTCTAGTGGTCTGGAGGTTATTCAAAGGGAATGGCATTTAATTTGTTAGTTTTGAATTCACATATTCTAAGGTAAGTCTTCTCAAAGAGATACTATGGGTTCAAGCTGATCCTTAGGGGCCGGGATATTTCTTTCCTTCTCTTTTTCTTTTCTGTTACTAAGGATTGAACCCAGGGGCATTATATTCTGAGCAACATCCCCAGATCTCTTTATTTTTTATTTTGAAACAGAGTCTTGCTAAGTGGCAGAGGCTGGCCTGGAACCTGAGATCCTCCTATCTCAGCATTCCAACTACTGGATTTACAGGTGTGTGCCACCTCATCTGGCTTAGATACTTCTTGAGAATCATTAGAGATAAAAAGGAAACAAAAGCTAGATATTGTAATTTTCAAAAATGATATAATGGCAACCTGTTAGAAGATGATCAGCAAATATTGTAAGCATTTTACTAATGTACCTTACCTATGACATCGAAACATCTGCCGGATGCTCCCATTAAATTGGAACAAATTTATAAAAAGCTTCCTGCATTAAAGTAAATATAATTAAAAATATAAGTATTACAGAAAGACTATAATGATATAGTAAACAGTAATTTTAACTAATCATAACTTAGAAGGAACTAAAATATTCTCCAGGAGACAATGACCTTTTTTTGAATAAATTAAATAAGTGATTCACTAAGTGGTACATTTGCTGACATTGTCACATAAAAATACAATAGTTGCATGTGTTGCTTTTAATCAAAGTCAGTGACTCTAAATTAAAATCAGAACAGTAAATAGAAAAATTAAATAGATGAGAAATAGAATACAGAGAAATAGATGAGAAAAAGAAAGCTATTGGTCATGGAAGAAAGGAGGCAAGTAGGAGAGAGGGATAGATAAAGAGAAAAGAAAAGAGACAATGATGCACTTACTTGACAGTAGTGAAATCAGTGCTGGAAGATGCCTACTGTTCCTTTGATTTAAAAGATCTTGGAGTATTATTCATGTTTTTAAGTCTATTGTCTAATCAATAAAGTCATTAACATAGCATTTGCAAAATATTGAATTTAAGTGCAAGAGAATGGTGGGAGGTCGAACCAAAAAAAAATGTAAAGTACAGCTTTATAGAATTAAAATGACTAATAAATTCTGCTCTGGGTTTTAAGGATACACTTATAAAAGAAGACATGACAGCATTTTTGGCTCCTTCATTAATAACAGATTGACTAGCAGTTAAGATATGTTTGGTGGATGGAGCGCTGCACAGAGCAGCTGTGGTTTGGAACTGTATCCAGCAGGGCAGACAGAAGAGCTGCTCCTCGCTCAGCACACACTCCAGAAACGCTGGAAACGCAGTGCCCCCTACCAAAGCATGGTGGGTTATTTTGCAAAAAAATGTATTTAAAGTTTCAAAAATGTCAGCTTCCCTTAGTGAAGAAGCATCTGGTATTTCAAGAATGTGTCTATTAGTTGAAACAAATTGTATTAACTAGACCAAGACATTTTAAAGAACTTCCTTATGTATTGAAAAATCCTTCAAATTACTGCATGAGATATGTAGCCTCTGTAAGAGAAAACTGTTTAAAAAAAGTTATCATTGCCCATTTATTAAGTATAGCATGCTATTTCAGTACAGGTATACAATATGTAATAATCAGATCAAGGTAATTGGTATATCCACACCTCAAATATTTGTCTTTTTTTCTTGCTGGGAACATTCAAGAGCTTCTCTCTACTAGCTATTTTGAAACATACAATTAAATGTTGTCAATCACAGTTTCCCTACTGTGCTATAGAATGTTAGCATTTATTCTGCCTACCCAGTGACACCTCTGTAGCGATCAACTGTACTCTCTCCAGCCTTGCCCCCAACAGTCTTCCCAAACTCTGATAACCATTATTCTACTACTTACTTCTAGGCGATCAATTCTTTAAGCTTCCACATATAAGTGGGAACAGTTGGTATTTGTTTGTCTGTGCCTGACTTATTTCACTTAACCTAATGTCCTCCATTTCTATCTATGGTGCCACAAATGACAGCATTTCAAACATTTATGGCTGAATAGTGAGCCATTGGATATATTATCTGACATCTAGGTTGATTCCATGTCTTAGCTATTGTGCATCTGTGCACCATGCTGCAGTAACCTTGGGAGTGAGATAATTCTCTTTCCTTTGGGTGTATATATATATATACCCAGAAGTGGAAATGCTGGATCATATGGTAGTTCTATTTCTAGTTTTCTGGAGGAATGTCCATACAGTTTTCCATAATGTCGGTACTAATTTACATTTCTACTCAAGGAATTTTCCATAATGTCGGTACTAATTTACATTTCTACTCAAGGAATTTTATTAAAATATCTAACTTTTGATATTTCTATAAAGCAAACTCCCTAAACAGTTGAGGACTGGGAAAAACAATTATGTATGTGAGTGGTGTGTGCATGTCATTATATTAACTTTTTCCTGTGGAGGAGAGACCTATTTCATTGTGCATCTTTGGCATTTCAGTTGTGACAGTCTCTGAGATAAAAGTTCTGCCTACAGGGTAACATAAGGGAGGAATCACATTGGGGAAATAAAGAGTCTCATAATCACACTATGAATACCGGCAACAGATGCGGAAGACTTTAAGGCTTTCTATTTAAAAAAAGGGCAGACTTACTATATTCCCAAAGGAATATTTTAAATAGTAAAGGTTTCAGGATACATGGCAGGTGTTCTTCTGTCTTGGGAAATAGGATTTTGGCTGAGATTCCTCTCAGCAAGTGAGTATTTCATCCATCTGATTTTCCTACTCACTGATGAGGTTTTCAGAAAAAAAAAATCTAGATTACTTGATGGTGCAGTTACCACACAGACAAACCCTGCTTTTTATTTACTTAAAAAGCAAATGTTGGCAAATAAACTAGTTTTTATCATTATCGTGATCTTTTTCCCCATTGAACTTGAGAAAATGACATTCTGATTTTGAAATGTCTGACCCTTATTATTATAATTACTACAGTCATTTACATCAGAAACACCACATGTCCCTTCTGCTCAATATATCTTTTCTATGCTTTGGTTTTATTAATATTTCTCTGTATTTGATTACTTCTTATTATTTCCTTTCTATTATCCACTAAATATTCCTTAGCTTCCTATGCAAACTGTAATTTCTTATTTAGATGTTTACACAAATATTTTATAATGCCCTTTCACTTAAATGAAGTAATTACTACTTATTTCTTTGATATAACATGCCTTTCTTCACCTTTCACCACTTGTTGCCTATTTGACAAGCTCTCTTTTTCCTTTTTTTAGCTATAAGAATCTTAAATCTTGGGTTCTACCCTCATCCTTAACCTCACTGACCCAGTCAGCTCAGCCCAGCAGTGATTTCATGTTTTTCTGCATTATTTTTATTTTTATTTTTATGTTTCTTTTTTCCATATGGTATTGGGGATTGAACCCAGGAGCATTCTACCTCTGAGCTTTTGGGTTACACCACCATCCACATTTTATTTTTCTTTTTGAAACAGAGTCTCACTAAGTTGCAGAGGGCCTTGCTGAGTTGCTGAGGGTGGCCACAAAGCTGGGATCCTCCTGTCTCAGCTTCCCAAGTACTGGGATTACATGCATGCGCCACTACACCTAGCTCGTCTTTCTCTGAATTCTGATATCACTTCATTTTTGCCTTTCTTGATGCCTGAATATTTGTTCATTTAACAAACACTGAGTACTTATGCATTAGTCAGTCATTGTTCACATTAGTGAACAAAAGAGGTAGTCTTGTCTCTTTCAGACTTACAGTCTATCAGATGAAGATAAGTATATATGATACATATATGTATATTATCTATAATAAAAATAATCTATAATGTTTTAGGCAGTGATGTGTCACAGAAAAAAATAGATGGAGTATTGAGGGATTGGTGAAAGGACGTCCAATGAATGTGCAATGCACTGTTTAATAATTATTATGAGACAATTTAATGATGTTAATTAAAATTATTACCTAAGCATTAAATAATTGCAAAACATGGCAGAACCTCGCAAATCAGAGCATGTCATTCCTTCACTCAAATCTCCCTAATAATAATAAGGACGAGGGTAGAACCCAAGATTTAAGATTCTTATAGCTAAAAAAGGAAAAAGAGAGCTTGTCAAATAGACAACAATTGGTGAAAGGTGAGGGATTGCTAGGGCTAGAGAGAGGGGTGTTATCCTGGTCAGGGGAGATCTTATAGAGAGGCGATATTTGAGCATAGAATGGAAGCTGATGTAGGCATAAACCTTGCTGATAATGGAAGAGAGTGTTTAAGGGAATAGTCAGAGCAAACACTATAAAACAGAAGTAGGAAGAACAAGCAGGCAATGGTAACAGGAAATGAGTTGAGGGGCCGAAGGATAAGTGAAGTCTTAGAAGCCATTGTTAAGGATTTCATTTTTGCTCTAATTGAAATGAGGAATCCTTAGGAAGATTTGAGTGAAGGAATGACATGCTCTGATTTGCGAGGTTCTGCCATGTTTTGCAATTATTAATGCTTAGGTAATAATTTTAATTAACATCATTAAGTTGTGTCTCATAATAATTATTAAACTACTCATGGGCAGTGCATTGCACATTCATTGTTTCCAGTAGAGTGCAATATAACATATTGCTATTTTTATATCCTCAATGAATATTTGCTTGAAAACTGAAAGAGCTATGGCTATGTTTATCTAACAGTGATAAGCACAAAAAACATAAAATATAAAAATTTATATTTTAATAAAAGTTTTATATGTAGCTGGGTCAAATGCTTCCTTCCATACATTTTTATCTTTAAAATGATTGAAACAAAGGTGACTACTTTAGTAATTTGATAAACACTAACATTTGGGGCTCGCATTGGCCGGTCTGTCCATGACATCTGTCACAGTGGGGTACTTCCTCCACATGACAAGCAGCCATGTGAACCACCATGTTGTCAACTGTAAACCTTCAAATCACTGCTTGGAAACTCCAATACTGGTTAAAAGTAACTACATCATACTTGTTATAATCACCATAATGAAGATGATATTATTATTATACCATCATCATCTTATCATCGAAAAGCTAACATTTTTTCAAATGCTCAGGGTATGCTGGGCACAGTGGCAAAGGCTTTATAATCATAGTTTATTTAATTTTCCCTATAATCATGAGGCAAATATCTTTTAACCCATTTCTGGATAGGAAAACTGAAGTTTAGAGAATAAACTCAGAGTTGGGGTTTCTCAAAGTTAGTGAGTAATAAAGTGTAGCCCAGACAATTTTATTCCAGAGCAGGCAGTCCAAACCACCATTATGATAGCTTTCCTTCTAGATTCCTGTTCAGCATGGTTCTTATATTTGGGAAGCATTATGGAGATGGGAAATTAAGGAAGGAAACTTGAAGGAAGGCCATAATACAGTGGTTTGGATTGCTTCCTCAGGAATAAAAGTAGGTATTGATTTAAAGAAATCAAGATCAGCATAAGTACTTTTATTTAACTATAGTAATTGAATCTCAGAGCTTGCAGTGGGATCTTAGAACCAAAATCATTTCCTAATTTAACTAATGATAGTGCCAATTTAGATGTATTTTTTTTTAAAGAGTGAAACCTGTGTGCAAGGTGAATGTGGTGCTATTTGCAAAGTGAGAATAGGTCAAATAGATATCAAATGTACATATGTGTTTTAATATTTACACTCATTCTGCTCAAATTATGTTCTTTTGGAGGTTATAGCTGTAGTCATTCTGCTCAAATTGTGTTGTTTTAGATGTTATAGCTATTTCACAAATAAATTGAAACAGAGCAGTTTTCTAAATTACAGACATACAAAGTGAGAAAATAAATATGTTTCTCAATTTAGAACTTTCTCCAATGACTTTTTCTGAAACTTTAAAGTTTTTAGCTTATTTTATTCTAACAAATTCTTGAAAAATAGCTAACATATAAGTAGGTAGCTAATATTAATAGAAATATTGAGGAAAAAAGCCAATTTTGCTTTTCGTTAGTAACAAAGGGGATATCAAAGAGGGAAAAGGAGCTGGGCATAGCAGAGCACACCTGTAATCTTAATACTTGGGAGGCTGGGAAAGAAGGATCTCAGGTTTGTGGCCAGCCTCAGCAATTTAGAGAGGCAGTGTTTCAAAATAAAAATGAAAATGGTTGGGATGTAGCTCAGAGGTAGAATGCCCCTGGCTTCAATCCCCAGAACCAAAGGAAAAAAAAAAAAGAAAGAAAAACTGAAATCAACCAGTGTGGGGGATAAAATTCTCTCTGCTCAATAGAGAGAAGCTAAATAGTTAGTTTAGTATGGTGATTTTTTTTTTCTGACATGGGTTATCATGAGTTGACATAAAGCAGCTTCATTCTTTGTGTTGGGGATGTGCGCTAAAGATTCCTGTGAATAGATGAAGTTGTATTGAGTTAATACATTTTCCCAAGATTTCTCTTATGTAAATATTGCCATATTCTGTTTCCTAATCCACAGTAGCATGGGCAGATGGGAATGAATGTTTGAGAATATGTGTTTTTGTTGTTTTGTTACTTTGGTTATTATTATTATTATTATTATTTAGAAAATAGGCTCCTGGTTATAATTTCATATCTTGCATAATCATATCTGTTGCGAGAGAAAATATTCTTAGTTCATGGGATGCCATTAAATACATCAATTGTCAGTAGGCTTCCACAAAGAGAATTTGTAATTTCCAGGTGCTCTACCACTTGGATTTGAGGAGAGCCTCGGCATCAGCAGTCTGTTTGATTGATTGTAATGTGCATACATCGTTTCCATCTCTCTCTCTCTTTTTCTTTTTTGCGGTACTGGGGATTGAACCCAGGGACATTCTACCTCTGAGCTACATCCCCAGTCCTAGTTTTTATTCTTTATCTTGAAACCGGGTCTCACTAAGTTGCGGAGGACCTCACTAAGTAGTTGAGGCTGGCCACAAACCAGGATCCTCTGGTCTCAGCCTCCCAAGTACTGGGATTACAAGTGTGCGCCATCATGCCCCGCTCCCATCTCTCTTTTTTTAATTTGTTGAAACACACGTTTAAGTAACCCTCATGGAAATGCCAGAGGGACCTTGAAGCATCTATAAATCAATGAACAGAGTTCTGTTTTGAACATATAAAGCATCTATATTTTAAAAGATGTAACTATATGCAGTAATGACATGAAATTTACAGAGTTCTTTGAAGGACTTCAGAGGTCCTCCATGATCTCAGGGCATAGCTGCTCAGGAAGACGAACGTTCATGTTACAACATGAATAGATTTTCTATCCCCTAATACCTACGAGCACTCATGATATCTGCCACCAATAATTTTACTAACAGTCCTGGAAAATCAGGTGGTCTGAAGGCCTTTGCTTCCTATGCAATAGTTATAGGCCTGGTTTGAATAACTAAAAGCATCAAAAGAGTCACAAAATAACAGATGTCCAGAAATTTATTCATTTTACTCTATCTTATAAATAGTAAAAGACGATTCAGCACAACCATTACTTGAGTGCTTCCATCCTCAAGCAACATGCTTAAGAGATAATGCATTAGGTCTTAATGAGTTTACTTTTATAATCACTAAAAACAGTCTCCTTCCATGAGCTAATTATATAATTGATTATTTGAGGAAAACAGGGATTTTAAGATTAATTGTATTTTTACTTACACTAATTTTCTTGTTTTAAGTGGTTTATACACATCACCAGCTCATAAAATATGAAATGTAGAACACCTCCTGCACCAATTAAATTATTAGTATTTGTCATTCCTAATTTCAGTTGTTATTAACTCAGAATAAGTTGTATGTAAATAAGTGTAATTAATCTTTATAAACACATTTCATTCCTTAATGCTATAAGGCTCCTACCCATTAATCATGTTTTTTTACTTTTTGTCACATTTTATTTCTGGATTATCTTATTGACTCTTTACCTCTTTTTGTCAATGACATAGAGATAGTTTTAGCCTAAGTTTCTGAATTCTGTAAATGTACTTTGGTCTTCATAATCTTTTCTAGTTATATCCTGAGGTAATAGCCCTGTTACTGGTCCCCTGTGAGTTCTTATAGCAAAGCCAATGTTTTAGAAGCATATGGGAGACCCTTCTCATTTTGAGCCAGTCAAAAAATTGAGAGTACTTAAACTGCTGGTACTTTATATAAATCATCCCATATTTTCTTTTTTTTTGTGGTACTGGGGATTGAACCCAGGGGCGTTCTACCTCCGTGCTACACCCCCGGCCCTATTTTTTATACTTTATTTTGAAACCGGGTCTCACGAAGTTGCGGAGGGCTTCACTAAGTAGAGAGAGAGAGAGACAGGGAGAGAGAGAGAGCTGAGGCTGGCCGTGAACCCGGATCCTCCGGTATCTGCCTCCCAAAGTACTGGGATTACAAGCGTGCGCCATCACGCCCGGCTCCATATTTTCTTTATATGAATATTCCTAAACTATTTATATAAAACCTATTGAACTTAAAAACCATACCCTTTTGACAGCAGGAAAATATTCTTTTTTTTTTTTTTTTTGCGGTACCGGGGATTGAACGCAGGGGCGTTCTACCTCTGCGCTATGCCCCTGGCCCTATTTTTTATACCTTATTTTGAGATCGGGTCTCACGAAGTTGCGGAGGGCCTCACTAAGTAGAGAGAGAGAGAGAGACAGACAGACAGAGAGAGAGAGAGAGAGAGAGAGAGAGACAGGGAGAGAGAGAGAGAGAGAGCTGAGGCTGGCCGCGAACCCGGATTCTCCGGTCTCCGCCTCCCAAAGTACTGGGATTACAAGCGTGCGCCACCACGCCCGGCTAGGAAAATATTCTTTAACAGTCATTTATCTAAAATTCAAACTGATAACCTCACTTCGTTGCCTGAAACCCTTCAATAATAATAATTTTATTAGTCAGTATTTTTTTAGTTCTTCCCATATCCCTGGGACTACTTTAAGTTTTATGCATGTATAACTGTCTTTAATATCACAGTGTAAGCTGGGCGTAGTGGTGCACACCTATAATCGCAGTACCTGGAAGGTTGAGATAGGATCGCAGGTTTGAGGACAGTCGCAGAAACTTAGAGACACCCTGTTTCCAAATAAAAAATAAAAATAGGGCTGGGGGTATAGCTTGGAGGGAGAACGCTTTTGGGTTCAATCCCCAGTATAAAAAAAATCATAATTTGACTATGAATTCAGTATTTTCTCATATTTTTTATAGGTAAAGCAAGTGAGCCATAGAAAATATGCCAGACTTTATAAAAAAAAAAAAAACAAGAAACAGAAAAGCACTAACATGAAACTAGTGGATCCAGGACACAAATAAGAGATTACACTTTTTTTTTTATACTTTTATTGGTGCAGTGTTTACTACCTTCCCCAGAACACTACAGTGTGTTTTAGGGAAAAACATTTTCCCTCTTTTCAAAAAAAAATAAAAGGAAACAGGAAAGAAGGAAACCTCTTAGAACTCTAGTACTTCATTCTTTTAACATACTACATTCTCTGCCAGAACATCACACACATCTTCCTCTTCAGTATAATGAATTGATAAAATATATAATTTTCAGCACTTCTATGGGTTATTTTTATGAAACAATTATTTGAATAAAGATTAATCTTCTACATTATTCTCAAACCATCTTTATAATAATAAATGTGGCATTGCAAATTACAATTTTGTTATATATTTTGAAAATCCTCAAAAGTAGCATAAAGATAGAAAAAATAGTTATTTTGTATCCATTATTTAGAGAAAAATTAAAATTGAATAAATGCAATATATTTAGAATGATGTCTTTACTACCACTAAATAAAACCTCCTGCACAAAGACACATGATTCAATTTATGTGCCTTTCCCACATAGATGCAAAACCAATATTTTTGCTTTTCATGTTCAATAAATATATACATAGGTTGATATGTAAAATTTATGAATGAGATTTTCCTTTATCAAAACAATGTTACTGGGAATCTTAGAAATAATTAATCTTTTTCCCCCCTCCCAGTCTTTTTGCTTCAATGCATTAAAGACTCATTCAAAACATATGGAATACTAGGAAACGCACACACACACACACACACACACACACACTCAGCTATCAGTGGTATAATTAACATTTACTGCTCTAGATTGATTATTTTGTGAACATAATGGGAAATAAAAAATTCAGTTACAAATAAATATTAATAATGTGAAGAAATGAGGGTTTAAAATTCCCAGCCAAGGTAACTGCCTGCAGTAATTTGACAGCAGACATAACTGCAATTTTTTATATGGATTTGTCCCTGGATCCATTTCTGTTTGTTTTGGGCTAAAACAACAGAATAATTAATCCAATCCTGTTAAAAAAAGATTCACCCAGAGAGCATCTTTGAATGCCAAAGACATAATTTTACAAAATTTATACCCAGGAAGCTTAAAATGGCTCAGTATTTTGATTGCCATTTTTAAGCAAAAGACCAGTCTTGGTTAAGTAGATGGGGAACCTCTGTAGCACTTTCACAAACAAATATATATATATTGCCAGGCACTATGGTGCATCCCTGTAATCCCAGTTCTTGGGAGGCTGAGAGAGGAGGATCACAGGCTCAAGGTCAGGTTCAGCAACTTACTGAGACTCTCAGAAACCTAGTGGGACCTCCCTGTATCAAAATAAAAAAATAAAAATAGGTTTGGGGGTATAGCTCAGAGTTAGAATGCCCCTGAGTCAATCCTCAGTAACACACACATACACACTATATATATATATATATATATATATATATATATTAGAGAGTGCCTCAGCAACTTAGGGAGACCCTGATTAAAAAAAAATATATATATATATATATATATATATATATATATTTAAAAATATATATATAGAACTGGGAGTGTAGTTCAGATGCAGAATGCTAGTTCAGCTCAGTCTCATCTAGAAAAATAGAAGGGAGCATATACTTGCACCCCGAAACTGTCTGCTAGTAGTAATTCATCTAATTGATATGTTTTATTATGTGCAGAAAGGAATCCATGTTTGTATTTTCCTGTATTTATGAATGAATTATTTGGAACATGAATTATATATATATATATTATATAAACACATATGTGTGTGTGTGTGTATATATATATATATATATATATATATATATATATTATGTGTTTAACTTTTGCTTCTCCAACTAGTTTCTGAGATTCATGAAGAGACAGAAATTGTCTTCCATTTGTTTTAATCTTACCTAACAGGTCTTACACACTAAAGTAGTCTGATTTTCTAGAGGCCTTTTCAGGAATTACGGAAGATAAAGATGTGAGTTATGTTATGAACATATACACCTTGCCAATACGAGTGCACCTTCCTTTTGGGGGAGTGCTGAACAGTAAAGATATTACTCTTCATCATTAAGGTGGTTCCTGCAGTCATTCTTACTGAGAACAAATTCTGCACACATTCCTTTCTTTTCTTCTTCTATCAAGTACTCCATTCTAGGTTACATATATAGAAAACTATCAATGCCAAGGAGTAGTGATTTCTTTCTTTGTGAGTAGGATAAATAAAAGTACATGACAGCCGGGCGTGGTGGCACACTCTTGTAATCCCATTACTTTGGGAGGTGGAGACTGGAGGATCCCGGTTCGCGGCCAGCCTCAGCTCTCTGTCTGTCTGTCTCTCTCCCTGTCTCTCTCTCTCTCTCTCTCTCTCTCTCTCTCTCTCTACTTAGTGAGGCCCTCCGCAACTTCATGAGACCCGGTTTCAAAATAAAGTATAAAAAATAGGGCCGGGGGTGTAGCGTGGAGGTAGAACGCCCCTGCGTTCAATCCCCGGTACCGCAAAAAAAAAAAAAAAACCTACATGACAGTGATGTAATTGAATAGAATATTGAGACTCTCATTTTTAAACAAGGCTTTTAAATAACACTTAAGAGTTTAGCAAAATGTTGTGAAACTGTTAACTTTAAAAATGATGCAAAAATTTCATAAGCTAGTAATTTTGTTAGTTCAAGAAATTCTTATATACATATGTATTCATGAAGAAAAACAGCCTAAAAGAAACAAGCCAAATAATGGTGGTTATGACTATTGGTTATAAAATTATTGCTGGTTTGTGTGTCCTTCCTTGTATTTTTCTGCATTTCTATTTGGAATAATTCATGTTGGAAATAATTCATGTTCCAAATAATTCATTCGTAAATGCAGGAAAATACAAACATGGATTCTTTTCTGCACATAATAAAACATATCAATTAGATGAATTACTACTAGCAGACAGTTTCGGGGTACAAGTATATGCTCCCTTCTATTTTTCTAGATGAGACTGAGCTGGACTAGCATTCTGCATCTGAACTACATCCCCAGTTCTCTTTCTCTCTCTCTCTCTCTATATATATATATATTTTTTTTTAATCAAGGTCTCCCTAAGTTGCTGAGGCTCTCTCTAAACTTCTGAGGCTGGCCTCAAGCCTGTGATCCTCCTGTGTCAGCCTCCCAAGTACTAGAACTATAGTTGTACAATATCAAGTAAAGCTAAACCCATAAAAATTTAAAAGTGAGTTATAATGTAATGGTAACTAGTTGTTTCTAGGTCCATAAATTCAATTGGAAAACAAGAAGAAGATATATAGGAGGTCCATAAGTTCAATTGGGAAAAAAAAACAAGAAGACATATTAGACCTGATACATGCTTAAAGGCCTAACTAATTAAGGCACAAGGCATTGGAATCCCAGTCTGCAGGCTCCTATCTCATTCCGCTTGTCTCAATCTTTTGCATTACCAAATGACAGTTTTACTCCTGCTTTTTGCTGCCTTAAGTTCTTATTGTAACTCTTATACAATCATTGCTTTTACATCATTTTCTATCTCTAAGTATAGCGCAATGTAAGCTGTTCAGAATACTGTGTTATTAAAGTATTTCCATTTTCAGAAGTAGACGTTTATATAGTGATTATGCAAGAATCAAGATCGGAATTCACTTTCTTTGGTACGCTATTCTCTCATGATGTGAGTGGTTTGTTGAATGCATCCTTGAGATGCTTTGCCTCTGGAGCTTCCATTGACAGAGCTAAGCATTGAACAACTGATCCCTTAACTATTTATTCATTATCAGGAACTGCAGAAGTTGGAGCTCTGAGACCTTTCAGAGAGAAATAACCTGGCCAAGGAGTAAAGGAGCATAGAAGATATTGTCATACTTTTAAGATTGAGTTTTTAATGATTTTTTTCATGAAATACATATGTATATAAAGATTTTGGAGTGGAGACCTCTTTTTGTAACCCACATAACGATGTATTAGATTAGCTTTAAAATGAGAATTACTAAGAAATAAGGAATAAACAATAGCTTTTATTGGAGATAAAAAGGTTTTAATAATGATAGTCACATATTTGAAAAATACTCTAGAAAAAAATCAATTTGCTAAGGACTTAAGTCATTTTAGGAAAACCTTTTACGTTTACTATGTTTTTATTATTTTATGTTGGATAATACAGTCTCACTATAAAAATAATGGAAGTGTTATAAATTATATCATTATCTCCCTCCCAGAAAAAAACTGAATTCAAGTGAATAGTATTTTTCAGGTCTTGATATGACACATGATTATGTCCTTTCTTATTATAGTATCTTTGGAGAAATAAGTTTTACTTATAATTATATTTAAAAAATTATAATACAATAATAAAAATATCAAAATTTACTCACATACCAAAAAGCCCTTTCTGTGCGACAAAATGGGGAAGCAGACAATGGAGACAAAATAACAAATAATTTCTTACTCACATTGCTAAAAATGCTTTACAAATATTATTTCACTTTTTTCCCCAACTTTTCTGTTTTTTTGTTTTTATTGTTATTTTTTGTGGGATTTTTTGCAATGCTAGGGATAGAATTCAGGGACTCACACATGCTAAGTCGGTTATTTCCTGAGTCCCCTTGTATGTTTTAATAATTATCTTAGTTTTTCTTTTATTTTTTATTTGTTGATTGATTAATTTCGAGATGGGTTCTCATTATTTTCATTTAAAGATTTTATTTTCAGGAGCTTTTATTTTTGTTTTTAGTAGGAGACATTTATACCTGGAGTTATACAATAATTTACATATAATTACAAGTCTATTTAATGGGCAGTGCTATAAAAATTCAAAAGATACAGTTTTATAATGGAGTTTGAATGCGCCTTTCAATTAAATCTTTTTCACAGAAAGTTCTCAATGTCTCAGTGTGTAAAATCTACTTTGATATGATACCAATATTCAATTTGGCAAGTTAACGTATAAAATTTAAGTATTCCTCATTTGAAAATTACTTATATTATTGTCATTAAATATTCTTAGCAATTGGTTTGGATTCTTGTCCTGAGCCACAAACTCCTAGCAGTGGAATCAAAATTGGAGACAGATACATGGTTGGTGATGTGGTATCATTCCAGTGTGACCAAGGCTATTCTCTTCAGGTAAGTCTATGTTAAAATGATAGTTTTGGTTTTCATTACCCTTTCAGAATATGTTAACAGATCAATGATTGATAATCCATAGGCTTTATAGTAATCTTGATCCTGGGTTGCTTAGTTTGCCTTAAGTTAGAGTTCAATTTGTTAGTAAAATATATACATGAGAGAAATTGCTGGGATGAAATAAATTTGTTTTGTTTGGAAGTAACAAACATAATTTTTAAATCAAAATTAATCTTACTTCCTTTTTTGTCTCTATTCAGGTAGGATTTGATATTTTAACTCATAGTTGGTTGGAATTTGAGAATAGAATAAAGTTCTGCTGAAAGCATTAAAAGAAATTTCCATAATTATATATATATATATACACTCCAAATTAGTACATATCTTCTAAAAATAAATTTTGCTAAAAAAAGTGGATTTGCAATGTATATTCTGAATTTATGTACATATACCAATCTTCTTTGGGAGGATTTTTTTTTGAGTGTGTTATAAAAACCTCTTTAAAGTATAGACCATTTAAGAAATTATTTTAAAAATATTGAAAGGGAAAAACTATTTCACATGTTAAGCAAATTCCTTAGAGAAAATAAAATTAAAAATTAATAATTTATAATCTTAAAGATGTATCACAAATGATTATTCTCTCAAGTGCAGATTTTTTAGACTTTATACTTCAATATAAAATTTAATATGCTTTGGCCTGTTTTTATAGTTTTATGAAAGAACCTTATAATAATTCTTTAACCTAACTCACCTTGCATATTATAGCAATTTTTATAAACCACTATGTATGAAAGCCCTTTCCCTCATATAATCATTGCAGTAACTTAATAGAACATCTTTTGATAGAAAAATATTAAAACCATAATTCTAATATGATATGAAGTCTTAATTTTTTCTACCATGATCATAAAGGGTTTTTTTATAGTTTTCCACAAGAATGCATAATTACTTTTCTTATTTTATGTCATAGGATTTCCAGTCAAAGTAAAAACATATATCAAAATGACTATATATTCAAACTTATTTTCATAATAATCATTTATTATACTATCGAATTTAGAGTTTTTTTTTAAATGTGTGCTGAACTGTATGGTCCTGTTTATCTAGGGACATTCTCATATTACATGTATGCCGGGACCAGTAAGAAGATGGAATTATCCAATCCCAATTTGTCTGGGTAAGTTAAAAGACTATAGAACATTTATAGCTTCATCTGTTTTTAAAGATACACTCTATGCATTATGTTCAAGCATATAGTTTGCCTTTTTTCCAGGGTTCATGGAAATGATATTTTGAGATAAATGGTTCACTTCTTAAAAAATTTAAACTGAGTACATGTATAAAATTGCTTATATAAAAGCACAAGGAATAAAACAAATAAAATGTGTATTCTGCTGATATGAGTTTAGTTTTTTTTTGTTGTTATTCATTACTATGTCCTAGCATGTAGGTCAGTTCTCAAATAGGCATCTGATATTGTGTAATTAACAATATAAAGTTTTGGAATCAGGCATAGTGGTGCACACCTATAATCCCAGTGTTTTAGAGGCTGAGACAGGAGGATCACAGGTTTGAGACCAGCCTTAGCAACTTAGCAACACTTTCAGCAACCTAATGAGACCTTGTTTCAAAATAAAAAAAATAAAATAGGGCTGTGGGTGTAGCTCAGTGGAAGAATGCCTGAATCCAATCCCCAGTTAAAAAAATTATTTAAAAGTCCAATAATAGGGAATAGACTTTTTAAAAGAGAAAATAAACATTATAATAGAATATTTAATGACAAGGACAAAGTTTGTAACCTATAGTTAAATATATAAGGCTTAAAACAATTCACAGTATAATCCTATTTTCATCATGTATACATAAAGACATTTATTCAGAGAAGAAAGGATTTAAAAATAAAAATTATTGTTTGCGGGTGGTGGAATTAGAGGGCAGTTTTTCTTTCCTTTCTACGTTCTCTTTTGTATTATATGAATTTTGAACAATAAGCTTGTACTTCATTTGTTGGAAAATTAAAATATTTGAAGTAACAACATGGCCACATTGAAAGGAGATACTGAAGGCAGGAGGTTGATTCAGAAAATGTGTTAAAACCCTGGTCATCAGGTGACAAGGTTACAGACCTGTGAACTGGAAAATAAGCAATCTGCCAGATAGTTTGTTGGGAAGAAGGAAAATTCATATAAGATGTTAGATATTAGAGAGAAGTGAGAGAGAAGAATCGAAATCAAGATTTTATCTTGAATTACTATGATGTGGTCATGTCCCTAACAGAAAGTGTAGCACAGGCACAAAAGAGTCTCCATGGAAGCCACTTATAGTGCACACAAAATTGTCATTCAAGGAGTAGAAGTGTGTCAGATGGCAGACACTGAGGAAGTAGAAATGAACCAAGAGCCGGAGACAGGCACATCTTTTTGTTGTTTGGTATCCTTACAATGTCCATCATGGTTTGACATTCTGTTTGTTACCTCTTTGTTATCTATTTATTCTTTTTTTTCTTCTTCCCTCTCTGATTTTGAGACTTCACTGTGCAGGGGAGAGTGCAATGCAGAGGACAGGATTTTTCAGACCAGAAGAGGGGGAAAAAAAAACAGAATCAGAAGGACAATGGGCAACTCGAAGGTTTAGAATCCTGAGGGCAAGAAAGTAAAAAACATCCATTGTCTTTTACTCAACATTCCAGAAACAAAACTAAACTACAAATGCAGTCTTTCCAGAAACTAAAATTAGTTTTAATTAACAAAATTATTCTCTTTAATATTCAGTTATCAGGTTTTGTGATGAATACATGTGGACAATGGAATTTTAGAAAAATGAATTGGTAAGCCGGGCGTGGTGGCGCACGCTTGTAATCCCAGTACTTTGGGAGGCAGAGACCGGACGATCCTGGTTCGCGGCCAGCCTCAGCTCTCTTGCTCTCTCTCTCCCTGTCTCTCTCTCTCTCTCTCTCTCTCTCTCTCTCTCTCTCTCTCCTTAGTGAGGCCCTCCACAACTTTGTGAGACCCAGTTTAAATAAAGTATAAAAAAATAGGGCTGGGGGCGTAGCGCGGAGGTAGAACGCCCCTGAATTCAATCCCTGGTACCGAAAAAAAAAATGAATTGGTGAACATTGATAGTGTATAAATGTTGAACATTTCTTTGGTTTAAAGATGGGTGAGCTGAGATTTCAAAGAATGGAGAAGTACAGGTATATTTTTAGTTTTATGGTAGTCACAAATTTGAAAGAAAGGTTTATGTGCATGTTGATGCCAAAAAAATTATACATAAAATATACAATATCCCTAGTAAAATCTGATTATATAAATGTATATGTAATATTTATTTCCTTAGTAAAATCTGCTTGAGACATGATTTGTTTAGTTCACATAGTAAAAGACAGATGTCAAACTGATTATTGAATATTGTATAGAACATTGATAAAATTTCTACTAAATTTGTCGTTATGATATATAATCTGAAGTTTGACTATCTGTTATTATCTTTTTTTTCTGTTATTGGGAATTGAACCCAGGGGTATTCTAACTTTGAGCTACACCCCCTGCCATTTTTATTTTTTTATTTTGAGACGGAGTCTTACTAAGTTGCTCAGGGTCTACCTAAATTGTTGAGGCTGGCCTCAAACCTGGGATCCTTCTCTCTCAGCCTCCCAAATACTAGGATTATAAGCAAGCGCCACCCTGCTGAGCTCTGTCTGTTACTGTTCTTAACAACAAATAAATGGATGAAAGTATAAATAAGTGCTCTATACAGATCATTTTTTTTTTAGCTGCTCTTTTTTTTTTTTTTTTGTAGTACTGGGGATTGAACCCAGAGGCATTCTACCTTCGAGCTATACCCCCAGCCTGATTTTATTTATATGGAAACAGGGTGTTGCTAGGTTGCTGAGAGTCTCACTACTTGCTGAGACTGTCCTCAAACCTGTGATCCTCCTGTCTCAGACTCTGGAGTACTGGGATTACAGGCGTGCGCCACCATGCCCGGCTTATACAGATCATTGTTGAACTTGATAGGTAGCCACTAAATTTGATTCTTTGTAAAACATTTATAGAACGTCTGTGATGAAATGATAAAAATATACATTCAAAGAAAAATTGAGTTTATGAAATGCAATTTCTATTTAATATATGTTAAATATCTAATACAAAAAATAAAAAGTAACTTTCTCTTCTTATAGTTTTTTGCTTAGCCTATAGTAAGTCCATAAAACAGTGATTTCAAAACAAGTATGTTTAGGATAAACATAAAATCATATCTCACACATAATATGTAAATCCCTCACATATTGGAAACCAATTATTTTTAAAAAAGGTTTATTGATACTTCTAAAAAAGAAGAAAAGGAAGAAAAGTTGCAAAAATAATTTCTTTTTGAATATGGTACTTGGAGCTGAAGTGTTGACTTGATTTTATTCTAAGTGAGATCATCTTTGGAATGATTAAAAACATTGCTAGACATCCTTAAAAAAGAGAAATAAACAGCCTGCTTGGGAAAAGAGCATGTCTCTTTGTTTGACTGTATTCACTGCATGTGAGCTGTTACTTGCTGTGAAATTATTTTTTAGCTTGCACTTACTTCTGAGGAGGGAAGAATGATATCTTTTATGCTATTTTAGAAAATGCATCACCAATCAATTATATTTGGTTACTAGTGTGTGGCAAATGAGTGTTGACAGTATTCAAATTCATGTCAAACAGCTTAAACTGAGAGACTTGATGGAAACTTCAAATGGTTTCAATGGGTTTTTAATACAGCAAATGATTCCATGACTCCAGTTTACGTGGGACCACTATTATTTTGCAGCTCAGTGTGGTGGCGCTATGTCAGATTTCAGCGGTGTGATCCTCAGCCCTGGATTTCCTGGAAACTACCCCAGCAGTTTAGATTGCACGTGGACAATAAAGTTGCCCATAGGTTTTGGTATGTATATTATAAATACATGAAAGAGCTTTCAATATTCATTAATGCATTCTTAAAAATAAATATCAATGCCTAAAACTAATTTATGAAATATTCACAAATTATAGTTTAGTTTAGGAGTACCCATAATTATATAAATTTGAGTAATTGTTGCTTAAGTCAAATACATATCACCTAGAGTATTTGAATATTTGAAAGTATAAGGTCATTTTCCTTTTTTCCTCCTCATTTATATACTATTTTTAACTGAAAAAAATATATATTTGACATGTACAACATGATGTTTTGAAATATGTATACATTGTTTAATAACTAAATTAATCTAATTAACATCATTATCTCACATACTTATAATTTTTTTGTAATGAGAACATTTTAAATCTATAATCTTAGCAATTTGCAACAATAAAATAATTGCTAGTTGCCAGGCATGGTGGCACATGCTTGTAATCCCAGTACTTTGGGAGGCGGAGACCGGAGGATCCGGGTTCGCGGCCAGCCTCAGCTCTCTGGCTCTCTCTCTCCCTGTCTCTCTCTGTCTCTCTCTGTCTCTCTCTCTCTCTCTCTCTCTCTCTCTCTACTTAGTGAGGCCCTCTGCAACTTCGT
>PVJS01016441.1:5647-37583 GCA_004027185.1 Glis glis | reverse complement strand
GAGGTAGAATGCCCCTGGGTTCAATCCCCGGTACCGCAAAAAAAAAAAAAAAAATGGAGGCCAATGATCTCAGAGGAGAGCAGATGCGTTTTCTTCAGAAAGAGTCGCGCATCCCTCTACACGGCTTTCTCCTTCTTTTATCTAAGTCCTGCACCTATCAGAACCCTGCTGCCTACATTTAGGGCAGGACTTTCTGTTTAATCTGCTGTTACACAAACAAAGTCACATGATCTTGGGTGTGTCATGATCCGGCCAAATTGACAAATTAGATTAACTATCACACACAGTTTTAACACAATTCAGTATAAAGAACTTAGAATATTACTGGGCCCATAAATAAACCAGAATAAAAGCAGATGATAATAATAATTATAATAATCATTATTGCGATTAGTATTATTATTAGACTAAAAACTTAAAATACAACCACCAAGAAAGTTATTCAACTAGAAGCACTCTCCATATTATGAGTCTTGTATTGTGATCCTATATGTTTATATAATTCTGCTAGGTAGATAATCTCTCTCAGTGATTAAACCAATGAATGTATTTCTGATCTCCTAATGGCTTTGAATTGGAATCTGTGCAACTAATGAGAGCAAAGTGAAAAATCACATCAGCCGTAATTCAGACATTTCAGAAGATGAATTGGCTCCATTACTGTAATCATTTTACAATATATACATACATCAAAATATCATGTTATATGTTTTATGTTTTACCAAGTGTATCTCCAAAAAGCTGGAAAATAAAATTTAAGGAATCTTATATCAACTAGGAAATGAACATAACACCCTTATCCAATGACACTGACCCCATATATCTTCAGGATTCTTTTTCAGTCCACCTCAACAAATATACCCACCAGAGTGATATTTAATGTCTGTATTAAATAGTCAATTTTTAAAACTTAATGGTTTAAAGGCATATTTTATTTACATTTCATTTGCCTGGCCATTTTATGGTATAATATTAATTTCCCAAATTAGACATGATCCCTAAAATAAATGCATGCATATGAGAAGGAAGTTCAAGAACTAATTATACACTATCAGAGTGTATAACTAGCCTACATTTCTTTTAATAAGGACATTTATTGGCTACACAGTTCAATAAAAGTTTTTGCAATAAGCTGCTAACTTATTCGTGAAATTATTCCATGCAGAACTTTGTTCATAATAAATAGACAAATTCAAATGCCTTTTCCATAAAGGTAAGAAATTATAAATTCTCAATATTATAACTATCATAAGATTCTACAAATGAATCACATTTTTATCCAGTGTGGCAAAACACTTCAACAATAAATAGAAAACTCTAACACATGGAACCAAAACAATAACACACTTTCCAATGCATTTTGAAAGAAAAATATTAAAAACCCATCAGTCAGCATGAAGAGAAAATAGAAAATTTGCAGAGATCAATATTAAACTTAAAAGAATGAGTAAAAGACAGACACTTAAATCAATTGAATTTTTAAATTTTCAAATAAGATATTAATTGGAACCTGTCTGGATTTCATTGGTGTCATAAAGCTGAAAAAATTTTAATGCATTATAATGGGTCTTTTAAAGGCAACTCAAAAATTTATTATGTGAATGAATATATGGTGTGAATATATGGTATATTTATAATTTATTTTATCAAGTTATGGAAATAAGATAATTTAGTTTGACAAAGGAAACTCTAAAGCAGAAATTTTAAATAGTTTCAAGGACAATAGTTGCTTTAGACTAGAATGTGAACCTCTGATGGAAGATGGTAAAAGAAAAAATGCAGTTAATTGCATAATACAGAAATGTAGTACCATATGAGAATGTACTTGTAAAAGTCTGAAATCCACTACTAAGAAACTTATTTGACAATCTTGAAGATAAGAAATTTAACCTTATTTTTATTATTTAGAAACTAAGTCAAGACAAAAATTTATGAAATCTAAAATATTTTCTGTTTTTAAGTCACACATTTGTAAATAAGTTTTAATGCTAATGCGATACCAAGGTTGAAATACCAACTTGATATTTTGGAGCTACATAGTGAAAGAATAGGTGTTATAAAATATTATTAAATGCTCCTTTACAAAGACCTTACTATAAGTTTATATATTGGTTTGCTTAGTGGGAAACAATCTTCATGTCATACGCAACAAGTTATTGAAACAGGTCCCTATATGTTTTACATGTGAACCAAAAGACATATCATGGATGTCTTGAGTCCAAAAATAATTACATGTGATGATAATAATTTATCATTCATTTAATATGACATAATAAAATATTTTGTCACACCTATCAAAGGAATACAAATTAAAAAACACTAGATTTTGTTAATGAGTGAGAAAGTAGCAGCATGTATGTATTTGATTTTATAAGGATTTCCCATCCTGCTAGATCTACTCTTGTTTGGAAGGCTCACCATTACTGGAGAGGGGGCGCTCGACCAGTCTACAGCAGCCAGCACCTTTAACCTGTCCTTGTCTCTAACAACATGAATTATTTCCACACTCCAAGAACACACTCTCCAACTTAGTCATAGTGACAAAGTCTAAGAAATTTTAGAAATTCCTTTATTGTTAGGGACATCATCATGCTTTTTGTTCTCTATTTCTCAAAGAAAAATGTATTTTTCAAATGTTTTTTTGAAACATTTAGAGTATTTCTACCTTTGACTAACAATTTTGAATATCCTTTTACTTCTTGACTAGATATAATCATATCCTCTCAGTGCCAATTTTTTAATTTTATTTTATATTATATTCTAGACAAGTTCAGCCAAGAGGAGCTGGTTATTGGAGGCAGTGGGACCTCAGAATAACTTAAGAATAGCACAAATTATGTCTTTCCAAAATTATGTACTGACAGTTTGGATACACTCTGAATATTACATGATACCAGGAATTTCTAGATTATTTTAAGTTGATATTTGTCACAGAATACATTCATTTTCAAATTTTTCCATTAAATACATTTAATAGAGCAACTTGCTTTCAACTTTAACACTAATAAACATAATATGAGTTATTTGCCATAGATCTATGTTTTAAAATGAGTTGTCAATCAAATCTGCCCACTTAAAAATGTGAGAGCTGGGAGCAAAATATCTTTTAAAAATCAGTATTTCCTCACAATAATACCACAAATATGCTAAGACACTATTATTTGTCTGAAATTCATGTGCTGAAGCAAGGAGAGGCTGTCTCACTATAGAACAACTTCTACAGGACATGGAAAGCTCGCATTCAACTAACTGGGGAAAGTTTTAATATGTTGAGGGACTTGAAGTGTGAGCATAAGGAAAAAATCTCAATATGACTCTTACTGCATACCACAAAAAGAACCAGTCATAGGTTGTATGAAAGAGAGGATAGAGGAAGACAGTATTAGAGTTCTAGATAAATGGAGAATTCAGACCAAACTTGAGCATCAGTAGCAGACCAGAACTCTAAGAACTAAGAATGTACATCACAGAGGAAGAACTAGAGATGCTATTTAATCAAGATGTCCATCAAACCACCAGCTGACATAAATATGTTTAAATTTTCTTAATATAGTAACATCCATGTAACTCTTTGAAAAATATGCATGTATAATATATAGGTATATAAATGCATATATGCAAACATATATATACATACATATATATGTATATACCAATAAAATGTCTATACAATAAATGTCTATACCAATAAAATGTCTATACCAATAAAATGTATGTTCATAGATACATTACAAATATGTATGTATTGTTAATACATATTTATGTTAAAATATATATTACCTGTATATATTAGTACTTGCATATAAATATACTAATATATTATATAGTATAATATCATATGTAATATATATACCGATATATATATATCGGTATATATATTACCTATATACATATGTGTGTGTGTGTGTGTGTGTGTGTGTGTGTGTATGTGTATTCAAAGAGGAGTTAACATACACATGGTTCCTTCAAACAATAACAGGTATATTAGCTATAAAGTACTTTAAAAGAAACTCTTTTGGCAGGATATTGCTTCATCTGGATTATCAAAAATATAAAAAATCTACATATTTTTCATGTATATAGTTCACTCACCCACATACACACACACACACATGTAATGTAGATATACAATGAGGCCACACCCACTATTTTCAACCCAAGGCATAGCAGAAGCATGGTGTTAAGTCTTCTGTGGGAAGCAGGCTACCATGATGTCTCCACTAGTTTAAAAATGGGTTTACTTTCTAAGTAAAAAGAAAGTTTTGAAAATATAATCCTAAATTTACAAATATTGCACCTTAAATTGTTCAATTGTTTTGTATTTAACTTCCTGAATATGATTGTAAGACATAAAAAAAAGTTATTTTGGGCAAAGTAAAATGCAAAGAAGTGAGTAAGGACAACAAAATAGGCAAGTATATGATCATACAAAAAATATTGGTGGTCCAAAAAATGATGTTTCTGTAGCTTTAAATGAGCATTTATTTCACACTTATGTTAAGAACCAATGCCTGGAGATGTGCTAATAATCAAAGTTTGCAGGTTTTCCGTTTTCACTAATCTTGAGGTCTAGTGTGAAATAACTGCAAAAAAAGATTTCTAAATATTTCTCCAGGGAAGGCAGATGGTGCAAATAAAAGAAGACAAATTTTTAAAACAAATGTTTGTATCAATTTAAGAAATAAATTTGAACTTTTCAGAACAAGAAAACTAAGTTTATGCACATCTTAAAAGTGATTTGCTTTTACACCAATGAGGCACCCAACTGAATTTTAAATTCATTTAATGAAAGTCACTATACATTCAACTTCTTACCAACTCACAATCATTAAAGTGAGATATACCCGGAAAGATTATGAAACAATCTTCCAAATCCATAAAATCTATAAAATTATAGAGTCATTACAGAGGACAGGATTTTGGAAAGATTATAAAAATAATTCATATAAAAATATTTAGAATAATATGCAATATAAAACAAGGTTATTTACTGAGCATTTAATGTAATTAAGAAATATTCATGGCCGGGCATGGTGGCGCACGCTTGTAATCCCAGTACTTTGGGAGGCGGAGACCGGAGGATCCGGGTTCGCGGCCAGCCTCAGCTCGCGCATGCAGGCGAGTGTTCTCTCTCCTTCCCTCCCTCCCTGTCTCTCTCTCTCTCTCTCTACTTAGTGAGGTCCTCCGCAACTTCATGAGACACGGTTTCAAAATAAAGTATAAAAAATAGGGCCGGGGGTGTAGCGCGGAGGTAGAACGCCCCTGCGTTCAATCCCCTGTACCGCAAAAAAAAAACAAAAAAAGAAAAAAAAAAGAAATATTCATCTACTATTGTTCACCTCCCTAACAGAAATGTGGCTTAATCAAAGTATCCACACATCCCCATGCCCTACCTTTGACCCTTTGCTTCTGAGGAGACCAGTACCTTTTCCAATTTCATGAGATGCTTCTGACTGATGGACTGTATTCATGGAGTATTATTTCCCCTGTCTGTCGTTGGAATAGCCATACATGAGAGGATAAAATTATGATAAATGAGATGTTAGTGTAGTTCTAGGAAAAACTTTACTCCCTCTTGAAAAGGAAACACTGAAAATAACTACCTCTTTAAAGTGTTGACTCAGTAGGATATACCTAGGTTTTAATTTTTTCATTTTTTATTAATATTACAAACACAGGATGATACATCTTTTGACAGAACCTCTATTGTAGTTCCTCCTATTGAAGGAACTTGGGACCATAATGATATAAATGAATGGATCATCTATAACTATCAGTTGGTTAAATACTCAGTTGGTTAAATATATTTCCTATTAATTTCTGCTAATCTGAACTAGAATGAAATTTTTACCAACCTAAAACCACAAACATATAAAGTAATACATTGTATCATTGTATGAATATAAAATATATTAAATAAACATGAAAATCTGCCTATATCCATATGTAATAAATGCATTTTTATCTCTCTCTGAGTATCAAACCCAGGGTCATTCGACCTACAAGCTACATCCTCAGCCCTTTTTCTTATGTTTATTTTGGAACAGGATCTCACTAAGTTGCTAATGGTTTCGATAAGTTGCTAAGGCTGGCCTTGAACCTGCAACACTCCTGTCTCAGACTTCCAAGCACTGGGATTACAGGCATATACCACCACACATGGGTTTATGGCTTTCTCTTAAAGAGTTCACTCACACTCATATATTTTTGAGAGCACCATCAGTCTTCATCCTTAAAATGGTAGTATTATGAAAACTATTAAAAAATTTATGTTTTACATCAGTTCAATTTATAATAAAGGAGACTATTCTTTAAAAGTACAAACATCTACTTGAAATCATTAACTTATCTATAAAAAGGTTAATTTTTTTTTTTTTTTGCAGTACCGGGGGTTGAACCCAGGGGCGTTTTACCTCCGAGCTACACCCCCGGCCCTATTTTTTATCCTTTATTTTTAAACCAGGTCTCACGAAGTTGCAGAGGGCCTCACTAAGTAGCTGAGGCTGGCCGCGAACCCGGATCCTCTGGTCTCCACCTCCCAAGTACTGGGATTACAAGCGTGCGCCACCACGCCTGGCTTAAAAAGGTTAATTCTTAGTTTGTTTTCCTATTTTTAAAAAAATTCAACAATGAATTATTTTCATTGTGCATAATCTTTTGTGTACCATGACTGGATCCAAACTGTGCCATGTAGAGCTTAGTTTCTATCTAGAAAGTCAACCACCAGGTCTAATATGCGGAGAATAAACCATATTAGTTCTACCCTACAGTCATGGAAGCAGCGGGCTTAATATAACATAGCAGTGGGACAGAAGCTGTTAAATGTGCTATAGCACAGCTTTGGGCTCCATTTTATAGCATTTTCTAGAGTAATTGCTAACCATTCCTTCTTTCTCAGTGAGTTAGCTGGTGCTCCATTTTCCTTTGTGACACTGTAGTCCAAGCTACCTATTCTCCAACATTTTCTGTTCTTCAGGGTCACAATACAGAAAGCCCTGTTATCGTCTTCAGTCCCCAATATCACTTCTAATTGATCACTCTCTACCCTTTTGGAAACCTCTGCTTTGAGAATTCCATTTCTAGATAAGATGAAGTAGCTTGCAGCAAGCAAAAGCTGCCACCAAAAGGGAAATGGATGGAAGTAGAAAATATTATGCTAAGTGAGATTAGCCAGTCTCAGAAAGTGAAGGGTGGTATGTTTTCCCTCACAGGTGGAAGCTAGAGAGAAATCAGGAAACAAAAAAGACCAGATAAATGAGGAAGGATTCCAGCAGAATAATGGAAGGTAATTTGGGGAAGGAGGTGGGAACAAATAATCCTAAGTACGTATATAAAGATATCAATACTAATCTAAATAATATGTACGGGGAGGGGAAGGGAGTAAGATGGGACCCAGTGAGGAATGCACCAGGTGCTGTGTGCCTTATGTTTCTATTGCTCTGAACCTCATTATAATGTAGAATTGCAATGCACCAATAAAAGTATATTTTAAAAAATAGAAAATTTGAGTTGGGCATAGTGGCGCATGCTTGTAATCCCAGTACTTGGGAGGCTGAGACCGGAGGAGCTGGGTTCGCCGCCAGCCTCAGCTCCTTAGTGAGGCCCTCTGCAACTTAGTGAGACCTGTTTCAAAATTAAGAATTAAAAATAGGGCTGGGGGTGTAGCTCAGAGGTAGAATGCCCCTGGGTTCAATCCCCAGCACCTCAAAAAAAGAAAATTTGAATATAATAAAAAATAGAATCTCTGAATATAGTAGAGAGACATGGAGGCTTCCAGAACTTGTGAGGACAAAATTCTGAGAAGAGGTAGTGATGAAGAGGTGAGTCATCAAGCTGCATCTATTTGTGTTTCCCTCACAGTATTCACCAGTTATGAAACTGAGGCAAGAAGTTGAGGATCTAAGTACAAAAGGATTGTACTAAGAGGCAGAGAAAACAGTGAGCTATGGAAGTGTCACAGGGCTAAGGAGAAACTTGAAGTGTTAGGGTGGTAATGGCAAAGGAGAGAAACAACGAAACCCAATGCTCATCTGATTTTCCCTTCAGGACTTAAGAGATCTGAAGCTGCAGGATGCACAAAGCTCAGAAGCCAAACAGAAAACCTTAAAGAGCAAAGCAAAAGCCCCAGCAGTCTTGTGGCACTGGGGGAGAGAAGAAATAAAGCTTGTTAATGTTTTCTAAAGATATTCTTTATCAAATTGGAAATGTCTCCCTACATTCCTAGTGTCCTGAGCGTTTTTATAATGAAGGGGTGTTGGATTTTGTCAAGTGTGTTCTTTGCACAGATTGATAAAATCATATGATTTTGCTTCCTCAGCATAGTAATATTTCCTCATTAGCTTTTTCATGTCTACAGGGTCTCTAATGATATCCTATACTTCATTCCTGACATTGGTAATCTATGTCTTTGATTTTTAGTTAGTTTTGCCAGAGGTTTACAAATTTTATTGATATCTTAAGATAATCAGATATTCTCACTCATTTTCTATTGTTTTGTTTTTCACTTTTTCCAATTTCATTTAGTTCTATTTGATCTTCATTTTCTAGTTTCTTAAGATGAGAGTTTAGATTATAGATTTCAGATATTTCTTCTTTGGTAATATATGTATTTAGTATTAGAAATTTCCCTTCAGCCAAAACCAGGAAAGACTTCTATTTGTGTAGAAAGATTCTCAGCACAACTCTTTTAACAAATAAATATCAACATCCAAACTTTAAAATTCTGATTATAATTTAGAAGTGAAATAGAACTTAGAAGTGGTTTGATATAGCTGACATATAAGCATTTAATACATCAAAATATGAAAGAGTGACTACTATATTAAGAACCCTGCTAGATATGTAATAGTGCATAACCAATTGGTGTTGCCTTTAAAATGCCATAGTGTATTTTATTTGTTCTATATCCAAATTATCTTAATCTATTTCTCTGTCTCCATTTGTCTATTAACATCACTAATATCAATGCTTGCAATGACTTTTTAATAGGTTCTACTGCTTCCCTATGGTCCATCTTAAAAAAATAATTTGGGTTATGATGTTTTTGCCTCAGTATAGCCAATATTTAAAATAAAGTGTAATCACCATCCTATGCCCTGAAGTGGCACCCATAATCTGGCTCTTGCCTTCCTCTCAGGATTAATGTCTTAACATTCCGCTCTTCTCTCTATCCTTCCCATATGGCAAGTCCTTTCTTTGAGCTTTCTAACCAGCTGTTCTGTCTGCCCAGAATATTCTAAGCCCTGATATTTATTTGTCTAGCAACTTCTTCCACTCTGGTCTCACCTAAAATATATTTCCAAAAAGTATTCCATGTCTATTTAATCAAATTTGATCCTTTGAGTTATCCTCTATAACAATGTGTTTATAATAGTTAACAGTATTTTAAATCATTTTGTTTGTTTAATTACTTAAATTTTGTCATCTCTCCCTTTTTTATCATTTTTGTTTTTCTCAATGCTGTATTCTCAGTTTTTAAAGCAGTTTCTAGTGTGTGACTAATGCTTAATAAATATAGAAATAAAAAAACTGTGTAGAATAAAGAGTCACTGTAAAATATTATGACCCAAGGCAAAATATTATAGTAAGTGCCATAAACATAGTATTATCAAAGCACAACTACAGACTTCTGGCTAAGAGGGTGGGCTCTGCAGCCAGGCTGAGTGCACTTAGAGTTCTATCACTGTTACCTATGACCTTGAACACATTAATGAATTTTCCTGTGACATTTTTCCCCTCATCTGTGAAAGTGAGAGAGTAGTGGTAATTATGTGTTTTAAGGATTAAATGAGGTTTTCCATGTGAAGTACATAGGATGGTGACCCATTTTAATAAGGCCTCTATAAATATCAGGTATTATTATAATTAAATCACATTTACTATAATTGTCATTAATGCTATTAAGTATTGGAGAGATTACTCTGGAATTGAGTAAATTGGAGGTTCAAAAAGGCTGTGGCATTTGAAGATAATCTAAAAACTTGGTGGGAGTAAATAATGCCACTGGAATTTTGGTAGTGATTGTATTGGTTCTAGAATGCTTTGGGTGGCATGGACATTTTAACAAAATTAATTATTTAATCCATGAACAAAGGCTATCTTTCTATTTATCTGTCTTCTTTTAAATTTCTTTGTAAATGTTTTGTAATATTCATTGTACAAGTCTTTCACCTATTTGGTTAAATTTATTTTAAGTATTTTATTGTTTTTTGTTGCAACTGAGAATGGAATTTTATTTTTTCTTTTGTAGTAGTGTGTTGTTTGTGTGGATAAGGTCATTGCTCTTTTTATGTAGATTTTATATACTGTAAGTTTTCTGAATTCATTTTTAGTTTATTTTTTGGTTAAGTCTTTAGTTTTTTATTTGTTATTTTTACATATATTAACATGTCATATAAAAACAGATAATTTTACTTATTTTCTGATTTGTATGCCTCTTATTCCTTTTTCCTGTCTAATTGCTCTGGCAAAGTTTTCCAATACTATGCTGAATAGAACTAGAGGGGGCATCCTCACCTTATAACAATCTCAGAGGAAATATTTCAATCTATTGCCTATTGCTTATGGCATCACTGTGGGCTTTTAATATATGTCCTTTTTTTTGCGGAACTGGGGATTGAACCCAGGGGCATTCTACCTCCGAGCTACACCCCCAGCCCTATTTTTTATACTTTATTTTGAAACCGGGTCTCATGAAGTTGTGGAAGGCCTCACTAAGCAGCTGAGGCTGGCCACGAACCAGGATCCTCCGGTCTCCGCCTCCCAAGTACTGGGATTACAAGCATGCGCCACCATGCCCAGCAATTTATGTCCTTTCTTGTGTTGAGGTGAGTTACATTCCTTCTACATTTTGTTGAGTGGTTTGTCATAATTGAATATTGAATTTTGTCAACTATTTGATACAATTAGAGACCATGTTCCTCACTCTAATTTTCTTACAAATGGTTTAATAGCATTCAGATATTAATGTGATATTTTTCAGGAAAACAGCTTGCTTTTGAGAGTTAAATCTATGAGGTGCATAAAGCCCTTCCCAAAGTTGATATGCACATGATGTTTGCAACAAGAATAATTATTTTTCATATTTGTTATTTACATCAGTTTAGTAGTTGTGCAGTGGATTAGTATCATGTACAGATATTATAATTTTATTCCACTTTTCTTCAATTCTTCTGACTTGTACTTTCTAGACAATATATAAAAATAGCAAGAGTAAGTACCATTCATGTTTTGAGTGGTGATCTTATTAGGACTATATCGTTAAGTAATATATGTAATAATTAGTGGTGAGAGGCCATTAAAAGTGAAAATTAACAGGTTAGAAATTGTACAACTGTCATTTTCTCCTTATTTCTATCTTCAATCCAGTGCTTTACAGTTTCTAGGCCTAGGGAATTGTTTTATATTTTACCCTGTGAGCAAGGGGTAGCCCTTCCAGGATGGAGTTAGAAGCAAAGGCCTGTGACTCTGTATCAAAATACTCTGGACAAATACAAATATCTCCTTCACAGTGTTTGAATTTGACCATCTGAGTAGAAAAAAATAACCTGTTTTTTTTCTTATCTACTGAAATCACAACATATAACATAGTTTCTGAGTCCAAATGTGTGGGGTTTTCCAAAGCACACAAAGCAAACAATGATTTGAACACTAGCTGAGTGTTCTCTAATCCAATCAATTTCAACACAGTCCACCTGGTGGTAGCATCAGACCCCACAGGTTCAGAGCTGGTTCCCACGTGGCTGCTTCCGCTTCAGGTGCCAGTCACTAGTCCAAGCTTCTGGAACTTCTACTGACTACTATAAAATGAGGTCCACACGAACTCTTCCTCTAATTTGATTAATTTCCAGAGCAACCCCCAAGACTCAGTGAAACATGTATATGGTAGTCTTTGAAAAACAATTTTAAGCATTTACCTAATCAACCAAAAAAACCATTTCAATTAAAGAAACTACTATTCCTAATTAAAGCACTTTCTCTGGAAGACATCTGATAAAATCAGAGATGGATTATCAGGAAGGAGGACTTCAATGAACCAATGGCACCAAGGTTTTGGTAAACTGATGCATATCACATCCACATCTGTGGATAGAGCCTAGCTCTATCTATTCTAAGTGGGAGAAGGGTAAATTCTCTAAAACTAGGCAAGAAACATATGTATATATTAAAAGTGCTTGAATCAGACTTTGAACTCTGCCTTTGCTGCTTTTATGGCAGTCATTTATTTTTAGTTTAAGTAAATACAAACTAAATGTTGAAAATAAATTTATAGTTTTGAAACTGACTTAACTTACCAAAGAGGGATGTGCTACCGATAAGGGTTCTTGGTATAGTCAGAGAGGCCAGAACTTGCTCTAAAGCATCAGCAGCATCATTACCAAGAGACTTCCAAGGCCTAGGCCCTGAAGTATGATGTACTATCTCTTTCTTGGAGTCCCCATTTCCACAAGTCCTCCCATATATCCTTGCCCCACAATGGATGGTGCCCGATCAACCAGTCTTGTTCTGACCATTGGGACAGCCACAAAGTTAGCCCCCAGTAGACTGCCCAGCTATCTGTACAGACATGCAGGGGCCCAGACTCCTTCAGGAGAACTAAGCAGACCTCCTGGAGCTCAGCCAATTGACTAGAGCATCTGACACTGGTCTCATACCAAAATGTTTCCATGGAAGGCTGTATGTAAAGCCACAGCCACCCATGTGGGCAGCTGCCATGACAGGAGCCATCAGTATACCATGCTTCTGTGGGTATAGGGGATCTCTCTTTCTCATAGGGACTTGGAGCATCTCCCACTTCCATGGATCCTGAGGGAGCTATTGCTCAGAAATGTAATGGCTCCAGCAGAGTATGTAGATGCTCAGACAAAGGTATACTAGAAAACTGTGCTCATTGCTAAGTATGCACCCCACTTTGTCATAGTGGGCATTTGGGCTATCCCTGTCCAGGGAGCCCGAGTCCAGGACCTCAGCCAGCCTTCAATAGGGTAGGTAGTTTGTACCATCACTGACCCAGTACCTATAATGGGTTTGAAATCTAAGAGAGCAGCATATATGGCCCCAGTTTTTTAGTTAGAGAGTAGCACACCTCTGCTCTTTTCCATAGCTGTAACCAAAATCCACTTGGGCTATTCCTAGCACCTTGTTTCTGCCATAACCACCATCCAAAACCTGCATCATCTACTTGGACTGCTAGGAAGAAAGGAAGGGTAGGGTCTACTACCCATGGAGTTTGTGCCTGTGCCACTGCCCTCTTGGTGGCAGTAAATGCAGTTTCCATTTCAGGGATCCAAACCCAAATTGCCCCCTTATGGACAAGATGGTGTAAAGGGTGCATAAACATAGCCAAGTGGGGTATAAATGTTCACCAAAACCCCAAAAGATCCAGATACATCTGTAACTGTCTGATCGTTTCCTGCCGAGGCTACACTTATATCTTAACTATCACTACTTTGGGTTTCAACTTTGCCTTACCCAACCAGACAACTCCCAAGAATTTGACAGAATACCCAGGTCCCTGAAACTTGGCTTCATTGACAGCCCACCCCCATCCCTGGAGAGTGGCTCAGAGACTGCATGCAACTACTTCTAACTCTGCAAGAGAATCAGAGGTTAGCATGATATCATCAATATAATGGTACAATCATACAGCCTCAGACTTCCACCAAGTGGCTAAATTCTGTGCTACCAAACCTTGACACAAAGTAGGACTATGAAGGTATCCCTAGGACACTACCAAAAGGATCCATCACTGCCCTTCCCAGATAAAAGCAAATTGTTCTTGGCTTTGCAGAGTAATGTCAATGGAGAAAAGTCTACATCATAATGGAACTGTCCCAGTTCATGTGATAGATGATCCATCAAATCTGAAATGCTGAGTACCACTGCAAGGGCAGTGTCACTTTATTTAGCTCTGATAGTCCACTGTCATGGGCCAGGAACCATCAGGTTTTCACACAGGCCACAGGGGAGAGTTGAGTGGCCTATGAGTTGTGTGGATTACACTTGCCTCTTCTAGCTTTAGTATCATTTGTCCAATTTCCTCATGCTCCCCTGGTAATTTGTACTGCCATACATTGACAATCCTCCTGGCTTGGAGGAGTTGTAAGAGAGCATGATGGGGATGTCTTCTAGTGATGTTCTTTATCACATGCACCCATCCCTGGAATTCTCCCATAGTTGTCTGCATAGTCAAACCCTGCAATATGTCCACCCCAAGGATATAGTTGGCTATGCGGGATATATATGGCATACTGCTTAGGAGGGATATGTATAATATATATTTAATATATGTATTTAGAATTTAGAATATATATTAGGAATGTATATATGTATATTTAGGATATGTATATATATATTTGGAATTATATATAGGATATATAATATTTATAAATACAAAATAGATATATAAGATATATATATTTCCATTTCAGGGATCATTTTATATACATATATATATATATATATATATATATATATATATATATATATATATGTGCACAGACTGCTAATCCTGAAAGTCACTGGGGCACATTGAACTGTAATGAGACTGCCTCCATGACCCTATATGGCAGCCCTAGGTCCAGTAAACTTGTCCAGGTTGCCAAAGAGGAGGTTGCTTTCTGCTCCCATTTCAACTAGTGCCCATTGTAGTAGGACCAGTAATTAGTCAATTCCACATGTGACCTCAGGTCAGTTCGTTCCCCTGCTAACCAGGTACCCTGGCTAAGTCCCTAGTCTGGAAGAAAATCATGACTGGCTTGCCACAGCACCACCAGGAACATCCAGAGGCCTCTCAGTGCACCACTGGGACATTTGGAATCAGTGCTTCTAAAGCCTTCAGGACTTCTTCCAGCTGGGAACTTACATCATTCCAGTCCTCTGGAAGGGTCCATACTGCCAGATATTCTACTGCCAGCAACCATAGGGAATCCAGGGGCCACATCTCCAACCCGGTTTGCTCCTCCTGGGGCTGCTCCTCCAGAGGGGCACTGGAGGCACTCAGTGCATCCTGCTGACTATGTCAAGTGTCAGAGGCCAGCTGTGGTTGCAGGAGAGGTTTCAGTCGTGAGATCCCGGAGAGAAGAAAACACACAGCATTTCCATCAGGAGGAGAACAGCATCAGCTTTATTCTATAGACCTGTCCCTTATATAGGGTTTTGGGGAAAATGGCACACATCCACACCAGTGTGATATGTGCTTGCATATCACATTTTTTCTAGTCATATTTATATAACTATATACACATCTGTGGCTGTGCGGAATGACCTACCCAGTCATGCTTATTTAACTAAGTACTCAACTGCAGTTGCATGAGGTGAGCAGGGTAATGACCTTATTGCCAGCCTGTACCTCCTGTGGTCCCCACACATATAAATGTGTAAATACTAGAAAATAATATACACCTTTATATTCTAAATGTTATAAAATATTTACAAAACACTACATGTAACAAAAAAGTTTTACTAGTGATAAAATAATTTAGCAGGCTTGAAAATAAAAAGAACTTGAAAATTTCATAGCATCTTCTTACGTCATTAATAACTAATCAATAAGTAACATTTTGAATATCAGCTACCTTAAGGTATCTTAAAACGCTAAAAGTTATGACATATCATATCATAAAACATGATATTATAGAAAGGATAATTATTCCCCAAGTTATGCTAAAAGTTCAGTGCAATGCCATTCAATATTGCAACTTAACATTTTTAAGCATTTTAATAAAAGTAATATAAAACTTTTTCAAGCACATAATGATTCAAAGACACCAAAGTCAGCCTTAAAAAGAAGGAAGTGGATGAAGAATATGGATAAGAAGGAAGAGTAACAGGAGAAATTGCTTTACCAAACATTAAAATAACTTTGAATCCATAATGATAAAACATTTGTATAGCATTATAGCACAAACAGAAAATTATCTATAGTTAGTAATAGTGTATTAATAATTTATTTACTATACTTAATGATATATTATATACTTGAAATTTGATAGGACAGTAGATCTTAAGTGTTCACACACACAGGTAGCTATGTTAAGTGATGTTTATGTTAATTAGCTTGAATATGTTAATCATTTCAAGGTGTATATATAAATCAAAACATCAGGTTTTATACTTTAATTATATACATTTCTATTTATTAATAATTCCTTAATAAAGTTCAATAAAATAAATTATTTTAAAAGAAAATATCTAGAGAACAAGAGGTTAATTAAAATTTTTCAAATATAAAAATAATTAGTATGTACATAAATATAATCAAATATAAGTATTTCTGTTTAATTAAAACACTATTACCAAGACTTATAAAAAAGAAAATGATAAAAGAAATTACTTTCAATGTTAGTTATTAATATCTAATATATGATATTCTGCCAGTCAAGTAACATACAATCAAAAGTAAAATCCAGTATTTCCAGTTGGTAAAAAGAACAAAACTATAAAAAAGGAAATTGTAAAAGAGAATTCTCTTTTAAAAACGTACAAGACTTGAGAAGTTCAAAATCATTATTCAGAGAAATGTGTGTTAAATAATTAAGTAGCAATGGGAAATCACCTTATACCAAGTAAAAACACTGGTTAATTCCTAGTGTTGGCAGGATAAAAAACTCTTATGATCTATTGCTCATGGACACTGGTCAGCTATTCTAAAGAGCAGTCTAGACCTATTATAAAATTAAATTCAAACATCCTATGACTAACCAGTACTGCACCAAGGCATATTTTTCCTGAAGAATTGTCAATGCAGCATTATCAAAGTTCATATACTGAGATGTAGGAACATCTACATATTAACATAAATCACATCGTCCAATTTCAATGCAAGGTGAGCAAAAACCATGTAATAATCAGCTTAGTACATAATTAAGATAAGTAAAAAATGTGGCTAGAAATTGTGATATGCCCAGACCATGGTAATTGTACTAAAATATGATTGATTCTTTGCCATTGTTTGGCAAGCTATTGCTGCTGAACAAATGACTCCTGAACTTAATGCCTTAATACACCCAGACTGTTTTGCTTAGATGCCAGTGAACCAGGAAACAACTTGGCCTGATTGTTCATATCTGATCAACATGGGGGCAGATTGGGCACCTAAAGCTCTTCCACGATGGCTTCTTCACACACATATCTAGAGTCTAGATGGTCTCTACTTTTCTCGTGGCATCCCTCAAAGCCTGGCTTTTCATACTTACATAACAACTGACTTTCAGAAGTCACAAGGAGTAGAATTACAGGCCAGTTATGGACTTCACCAGGAAGTAGTGCAACATTGCGTTTACCTTATTCAATAGGTCAAAGCTGTCATACATGTCAGATTTAAATGGATGAAGAAAAAGTTTGATTCCTGGTAGTAAAGGTAAAAAAGATCATGTAGAAGAATAACACATTTGGTGAGAGATACTCTTGTGTAGAAATTCTGAAAAATAGCCATGACCATTAATGGGAATACAGTAAAGTCTTTTGAGAATATATAAATATCATAATATTCATGTTTCAAAATTAATATCTCTGGCCTGTTATGATAAATAATAAACCAAAGGCAAAAGACAGAAAGGAATTAGAAGAATGAGGGAGGAAGGAAGGAAGGAAGGAAGGAAGGAAGGAAGGAAGGAAATAATCTAGATGTGATGTGCTGAATATTTAGATTAGGGAAAATACCACAGGAATTAAAAAAAGATATGGTGATAGCAGAATCTATATTGTAAAATAAAACAAAATCTTTGATAGACTGAATGTGAAAAAGTTGAAGAAATTATAAATAAATTGTGTTTTATAATCTACATGAATAAAATAATGGGAGAATGGGGGTAGAGTTGATTGATGTAGGGAACTCTTGGGGGAAAAAAGTTTTAGTATCAGAAATATTATTTGAACAAAGTATGTTGCTGTCAAGTTGTGCAATTGGAAACAGGCCCAAAGCACCTACCTAGGGACGTTGAGATGAAAGTCATCAGTAAAGAGGTGACAGTAAAGTCATGAGACTAGATAAAAGTCACACATGGGCAAAGTGATGAGAAAAAAGACAAAGCCGGAGGATAAAACAAGGACTAGCCTAACTTTTTCAGCCTCCACTTTCAATAGAGGCTTTGAAGTTCTTTAGGTTGCACTAATGTTGATTAATTTGGACATCAATCAGTTTTTGTCTCCACAAATATTTTAGTTCTTAATATAACTGCCAGAGGTATTTTCATGTGAAGTTGTTCATATATTTTCTCAAATACAATTGCAAACACATTTCAAAAATGATTGCTTCTGAATTTAACCTCTTATTATTCTTCCAAGGATTGACATTAGAACATAATTTTATTGAATTTATAGCTAATTTTGGTATTGTATTTGGATTATAACAAAATTAACAAGAAGTAACTCAAATTTAAAAAGAAAACTGACTTGCAAAAATAGATCACATTTATTGTTTATTATGACTCATAAAAACCCAGAAAAAATACTCAGAATTTCTCATGACATTCATAAGTGACAAGTATCTTAAAAATTTGATAAAGACTTTTTAATTTTTAGAGACATTTTAGGTTTGCAGCAAAATTAGGAGAAAGGTACAGAGATTTCTCACATACTCCCTGTACCCACACATGCCTAGCCTCCTCCATTATTAACATCTCTCACCACAGTGTTCATTTGTTACAATTGATGGCCTACATTAACACATCATTATCCAGAGTCCACAGTATACATTAGTGTTCATTCTTGGTGTTGTACACTCAATGGGTTTTGACAAATGTTTAATCTCATGTGTCTGCTATTATAATATCATACAAAGTATTTTCACAGCCCCCAAAATCCTTCATGTTCCACCTATTCAACCCTCTCTTCTTCTTAACCCATGACAACTACAGATATTTTTTACTGTCCCTGTTGTTTTGCATTTTCCAGAATTCCAAGTAGTTGGAATCACATAGTATGTAGCCTTTAAAGGTTGGATTCTTTCTCATAATAAAAGGAATGTAAGTTTTCCCTGTGTTTTTATGACTTAATAGTTATTTCTTTTTAGTGCTGAATAATATTTCATCATCTGGATTCACCACCATTTATTTATTCATTAGCCCACTAAAAACATTTTTGTTACTTCCAAGTTTTGGCAATTATGAATAAAGTTGCTATAAACATCTATGGGTAGATTTTCACGTGGACATACATTTTCATCTCTGTTGGGTAAATGGCACACGATGTAATTGCTAGATTATATGGCTTAAAACATGTTTAGTTTTGTAAGAAACTGCCAAACTGTCTTACAAAATAGCTGTACCATTTTACATTCCCTTCAACAATGAATTGGAGTTCCTGTTACTTCACTTCCTCATCAGCATTTCATGTTGTCAGTGTTCTGGATGTTACCATTCTAGTTGGTTTGCAGTAGTATAACATTTTAATTGGCTCTTTCCTGGTGAAGCATCTTTTTATGTGCATATATGTCATCCATATCTCTTCTTTATTGAGGTATCTGTTAAAAATAATTGGCCAAAGCTGGGCATGGTGGTGCATGCTTGTAATCCCAGTACTTGGGAGGCTGAGACAGGAGGATCACAGGTTCCTGGCCAGCCTCAGCTACTTAGTAAGACCCTCTGCAACTTAGTGAGACCCTTTTTCACAATAAAAAATAAAAAATAGGACTGGGGGGGGTAGCTTAGAGGTAGAATGCCCCTGCCTGGGTTCAATCCCCAGTACCGCAAAAAAAAAAAAAAAAAAAAAACTTTGGCCAAATTTTAATTGTTTTTTTTTCCATTGTTGAGTTGCACATACTCTGTGTGTATTTTGGATAGCAGTCATTTATCTCTATTTGAGATATACACTTATCCCAGTCTGTATCTTATTATTTCTTTCATTCTCTTGACAATATCTTTGGTACATCAGAAATTTTCTAAGTTTAATGGTCCAGCTTATCAATTCTTTCTTTCATGGTTGATGACTTTAGTGTCATATTAAAAAAGTCATCACCAAATCCAATGTCATCTCAGTATATAATCTTCTATGTTATCTTTTAGGTGCTTTATAATTTTGCATTTTATATAGGACTATAGTCCATTTTGATTTGTTTTTGGGAGGGTTTTAAAGTTTGTGTCCAGATTTTGTTTTTGTTTTTGTTTTTTGCATGTGTATATTCAGTTGTTCTGGTACCAATTGTCAAAAATACTGCTTTTTTCACTATTTTGGCTTTATTCCTTCATCAAAGATTATTTAACTACATTTGTGTGTGATAAGGTATTAAGGATTTTTATATGGCAATGTGTCAAAGTTTCAACTCTGATTAAGAAAATTTAATTTACTACTCGCACTTAAGTTCTGGTTCATACTAATATTAAAACTGGTTTTTAAAGGACTTCTCCTTTAAGTACATTTTCCAAAAAAATCATTATTGTAATATTTCTGCAATTCTGTTATCATTATCAGTTCAAAGAAAAATAGTAGTGTTTAAAATTAGCCAGCATCATGTTAAATGAAACTTCAAAGCAAATGCATTAAAGTATTGGATTCAATGTTTTTGTTTTATTGTTTAGATTTGTTTTAATGATTTTGATTATAACTTAATGCCTGTTTCAAGTATCTTATATCCAGTATTTGGCCAATAGAAAGTGAATTATATGTACTCTGTAACCAATTTGTCTAAATTTATTAAATTTGAATGAAAAATATGAAATAAATACACATGTATTTTAAAAATGGTTTCTCAGAATTCCTCAGAGCTATAGATTTTAATGTTAACATTGCATAATTTTTTCCACATAGGGATTTGGTAATGGAAAATATGAAATGATGTTAGTGAAGTTACTTTGAAAGATATACTGATAAGATACAGTGACGTGTAATTTAAATGATACAGTGAAAGGATATTTATTGGGGCAAAAATACTGAACTTTTTATTAAAGTAAGTATGGTTACAAAGTGGTATTTCTGGTTCAAGATGAGAAGTTGAAGATGTTGAATGTTCCCACTAAGTATATGTTTGAATATACTAGATAAATGTAAAAATAAAAAGTAATTTAATCACAATATTTGGAAGCACAAGCAATGTCATTAATAAGCAAAGAAGAGGACTCTCATTCAGAAAATAATCTGTTCAAACACTTTAAAGGAAAACCATGAGTACATGAGCCCCTGACCTTCTTTTCCCTCCTGAAAACCTGCAGCCATGGACCATGCAATCAAAACCTGTTATCCCAGACATTCCCATGTGAGCTAAGAAAGTTCTGTTTTCTCCACTCTCCCACATTGTTAAAATTATAAATCTGATCAAAGATTATAAAGCACATGCTAGAAAGCAACAACTGAAAAGAAGGGGTATAAACTCAATAGCAATAACTCTCACTGTAAAAGAATAAACCAGAAAACAAGAGAAAACTTTAAATTAATTGTAATTAGTGTTTAATTTGAGAAGTAATCATACCCTTGGAATAGTTTCCACTGCCAGGCATGGTGGCACACGCTTGCAATCCCAGTACTTGGGAGGCTGAGACAGGAAGATCGCAGGTTCACAGCCAGCCTCAGTTACTTAGTGAGGCCCTCCACAACTTAGTGAGACCCTGCTTCAAAATAAAAAATAAAAATAGGGCTGGGGGTGTAGCTCAGAGGTAGAACGCTTCTGGGTTCAATCCCCAGTACTGCAAAAAAAAAAAAAAGACAGCAAAAAAGAAAAAAGTCTTTCCAGTGTTTCTCATCTTATTCAGAACTCTTTCATTTTTTAACCATCAAGTATTTGGTCAGGTATAGGCTTTTGTTGATGTCCTTTATCAGATTCTATTTTCAATTAGCTAAGAAATTTTTATCATGAAAGATTGTTGACAATACCGTAGGTTATGTCCTACATGTATAGATATCTTTATATAATTTTCTTCACTATTCTGTTAATACTGTGATTTGTTGACATAATAATGTTTAGTGAATTCTAGAGTCTACATTGAAGTCTCCCCTTTCAGTCCTAAGAACATTAGTCTTAATCTGCTGTTTTTTTAATTATTCCAGCTAGAATGCTATTGTTGTCTTAAAAGAAATTGCCTTGACCTCACTAATTTTATTATTTCTACATTCTTCCTTTTATTAATTTCTTTTCTTATTATTTAATTTCCTTTTTTTGAGTTTAACTTCAGTCTTTCTTAGTTCTTAAGGGTAAGTGTATATTACTTAAATGTATCTCTCTTGTTTAAGATATGTTTGGTATGTTTGGTATTATATATTTTCTTTTTGTGTACTGTGTAAGCATCATACCATAAATTAGAAGCAGATTTTTTGTTAGCATGTAGTTCAAAGTTTTAAGTAGAAAAAAGAAGGCAAAGAATATTCTGAGAATTAGAACAAAAAGAAATAGACATAGATTCATGAAAGAAAAGGAAAGAAGATGTAACTCAGAACCTAAATTATTGCTACATGTAGTGTAGAGATGAATCATTGAAGAAAGGAAACAAAAAAAAGAGGTTGCCACAGTTACTACCAAGTTGGGTTGGGATGGAATTCTAGGTCAGGGCTAAGGCTATGTGGATGGAAAAGAGATTGGCTCTGGAATTCTTTATAAAAGAAAATATAATTATATATTTTATATACCTTCGAAGTTTATTTGTATTCATTTACACTATTGCCATCATATTTGTTCAACATTCATTCTCATATGTTAGGTCTCTTTTTTCCTTAATTTCCTTTCTTTTTTTTTTTGTGATACTGGGGATTGAACCCAGGGGCGTTCTACCTGTGAACTACACCCCCAGCCCTATTTTTTAGTCTTTATTTTGAAACAGGGTCTCACTAAGTTGTGGAGGGCCTCACTAAGTAGCTGATGCTGGCCGCAAACCCGGATCCTCTGGTCTCAGCCTCCCAAGTACTGGGATTACAAGCATGCGCCACCATGCCCGGCTCCTTAATTTCCTTTCTTACTGGAATACATCCTCTAGAAGTGATTTAATATTTATATTTGTTTGCAAGTAAATCCTTTAGAACGGATTTTCTTAAAGTAGGACCTTTGGACACTGGGCTACCTGAGATCATGTTAGGGACTTTCTCACTCTTTTCTTACATGTTAGTGCCTTTCACACTTTTTTGTCATTTGCACTGTTGGTACAAAAGTAATGGTTGGGGAAACTGCTGATGTCTTGGCACAAGTCAGGATTTTGAAACCAAATTGTTCTCAAAGGCATTGTATTCTCTGTTTCCATATGCAGCAATAAATATTAAATGCCAGTTTCACTTAAAAATGTCCTTGATAATTCATTAAATTATATCTCAGCTTCCTCTTGCAATTTCAAAGTAGTAAAAATAATATGGCATGAAACAAGGAGGATAAAGTGATCAAGGATAATAAGGATAAAACAGCAATAAACTTTGGGATCTACAAAGTAAATATATATATACAAATTCTTAGCTTGCAAATTTTAGATTTTTCATATTCTTTCATGGTCTTGATGTTTTTCAAAATGACTGGTCAGTTCCTGTGTAGAATGTTCCTCAATTTTGTTTTGTCTGATTTTTGTTTTATTAGTAGAATGACATTGTTCATCTGGCTCAAGTAAACAATAGAGGTATGCCAGGCGCAGCTGAGCACACCTGTAATTTCAGTACTTGGGAGGGTGAGACAACAGGATCACAGCTTTGAGGCCAACCTCAGCAACTTAGTGAGACTCTGTTTAAAATTTTAAAAATAATAAAAAGGTCTGGGGGTGTAGCTCAGAGAGAGAATGCCCCTGGGTTCAATTCCCAGTATCCGTCCCAAAAATACATGTAATGTTTTCTACTTAGTGCATCAATACATGATATTTGATATACTCTGTTAATAATAATGCCCAACTTGATTACTTGGCTAAGGTTTTATACCAGACTTATCTGTAAAGTCATAGTTTTTCTTTTATAATTAGTAATTATTTTATAGGATGATTCCTTGAGACTATGTAAATATATTGCTTCTCATCATAATTTCTCTAACTAGTTTAATCATGCAATGGCAGATTAAGAATTATTTCTGTGATATTTGCTTAATGATGGTTTTCTCTTTTTAATTATGTCTACATTTATCAAATGTGCAAAACTAGAGTTTGTTATAAAAAAGATACATTGCTATTCCTCAATTTATTTATTGATTGATTGGTTCAATTTATTGATGCTAATGTGGACTTATTATTAAATGTGGGTATTTATTTTATCCTATAGGTTTCATTTTAATATTATTGAAATTTTGTTGAAATTTGCAGTAATTTTTGTCATTGCTAGCTCCTTCATATTGGATTCTGTGTCTCTTAGAAATGACTGTTATTTTTTCACTTATCCTTTCTTCCTGGCACTATGAGACCTTTTAATTTCTTCTTGTGCTTCTCTAACCCAGCCCTGCAGTCAAGCATTTCTCCTGACTCCTCCTGTTTTATAAAAGCATCGGGTGCCAGGTGTATTCATTGCTACTTGACTTTTCATTCCTTCTAAGCCCTTTCTCTGGACATAACTAGGAAAAACAGTTATGTACAGTACATTAATATAGTAGCATATATCTAGATCTACACTTATCTCTCATCTCATGTGTATATAGATATAAAACCATGAATTTCTATGAATACCTAAAATTTCAATCCAACACCAGAGTTCACTCCAGCATTGTCTCTTTCCAATTTGTCACTTCATTCTGTAACTATAAGAAATATTGCTCTTATTATCTATATGCTTGCATATTTGTTCAATCTCAATATACACATAAAGTAGTTTAAATTGCTAACCCATATAACTATGCAATCTAAACTTAACAACTAGATTGTAGGCATTTTAAACTTAAATTTATTATTAACTTAAAACATGAGTTATACTTGTTAATGGGGTACTGTGTGATGTTTCAACACATTGTATAATATTTAAATCAGGGTAAATATAATCTATCTCCTCAAACATTTATACTTTTTATATAGCAAAAACATTTTAAATTCTTTTTTCGAGCTTCTTAAAACAAATAGTACATTATTATTATTTTTAGTCACCCCGCCGTGCAACAGCACACAAAAACTTCTTAACTATAGAGATCATAATAGTTTTTATTTCATCAGATTTGTCAATTTTTCTCAAAAGTATTTTAGTTTGACTCATACTTAAGGATGCATTCGCCCATGTTTCTTTTAGTACCTGTATGGATACTTAAAAAAAATTGAATATAAGCAGGGTATGGTGGCTCATGCCTGTAATTCCAACTGTTCAGAAGGCTGAGACAGGAGGATCACAAGTTCAAGGCCAGCCTGGGCAACTTAGTGATACCCTGTCTCAAAATAAAAAATAAAAAAATAAAAAGGGTTTATGATGTAGCTCAGTAGTAGATTATGCTACTATGCATAATTCACAATATTGCAAATTTTAGTTATATAATAAATTTATAATTTATTATTGTGCAGAGTGGAAGAGATTTAATTTTATCTTTTTACCCAAATGGCCATCCAGTTGTTCCAGAACCATATACTACAAAGTACGGATTTGTCTCAGTGTTCTGAATTTTTCGGTTGCTAACTTTGTCATATAAAAAATTTCTAATCCCGATCCAAGATGGCAACAGAATAGGATCCTATCTCAAAATCGTCTCAAAATCACCTCAGGGGCTCAGAATTAAACAACATCACACAGCCATAGAAGAACCAAAACCCAATATCCAGTCACCCGAGTACGACTACACAGACACAGAGTCTACCAGCTACAGAATCCCACAGAAAACTGCAATCCCATGTCAGCAGGATCGGTAAGAAGCCATCTTCCCCTAGATCCTACAGCTGGGGCTAGTAGCCCCCCCACCAGCAAATCGGGAACCAGAGCAGAACTCTGTGAGTGGTAGGGCCATGCCTGCAGCAGATCGTGAATACCCTACAAAGTCTGCCCTAGTGCATGCTCCTATCAGAGCCATGCACCTCCCCTCCACCATGCTACAAGCCCACGCATCCCCAATACCCATGCATCAGACCCCCATGCTAGCCAAGACCCTGGTGGCCCCCCGCACCCTGCCTCGGCCAGCCCACATGAACTGGGCGGCCCTCCGTACCCCACCTCCTACCTCCACACCCAGCCTCGGACTCTGGTGCCCTCCTGCATGACATGGTCAGCCCTCTCCGCCCCACCCTGGACTCCAACAGCACCACCTGAGACCTGGGCGGCCCTCCGCGCCCCGCCTCGGACCCCCACACCCTCCAGTGCCGCTACCCGAGACCCAGAGCTTGCACCTCTCTCACCTGCGTGGGAGCCTCTGTCATGCTTCAGAGCCCGGATACCTTTCGGTGCCACCACCTGACACCCGTGCAACCCTCCAACTGCCTCAGAGCCAAGGCACTCTCTGGCACTACCACCCAAGATCCAGGAGCCCACACACCTCCCTGGGACCCATGTGCAATCATCTGCGCCGTGCCTTAGCACCTGTGCATCCTCAGGTGTCACCACCCAATAGCCGGAGTCTGCACCCACCTCAGGCCCCTGTGAGATACTCAGCGCAATGCATCAGAGCCCGGGCAACCTTTGGTGATGCCTCCCGAGACCCGGAGCACATGTGTATCCCTTGGGGCCCAGGCAACCCTCAGGACCCATGCCTCAGAGACTGGGCATCTTCTAGCACTGTCACCCATGCCTCGGAGCCCACATTCAACACTGTGCCTCAAAGTGCACCTCACATGCCAACAGCCAAGCTCTGGAATATGCGTGCCCACGCACACACACACACCATTCCTCGGTCAACCAGACAGGAGGGAACCACAGCCTGCAGCGCACTGACCCAATTGGGACTACAGGGACCATCAAGAGACCTTATACATAGAAAGGAAGATGATACAGAGGCAACAGAAACACAAAATTGGAAACACTGAAAATACAAGAATAAGGAACAGTGAGGAAACAAGAAACACAATGCATCAAGTGAGAATACTGATACTGACCTACAGGAAATGCAAGATGGAGAATTCAGAATTTGGATCTTCAAAATGATGAAAATCTCAAAGAAAGTGTAGAGGAGATGAAGGAGGAAGTTGAGGTTCTAAGAAAGAATATGAAAGAAACACTGAAGGAAATGAAGGAGTCAATAGACGAATTAAAGACTGCAATAGAAATCAGCTCTAGTAGGCTCGACCACATGGAAAACAGGGTATCACTCCTAGAAGACAGTTCATTCAAAACTGAAAACACAGTCAACCATATACAGAAGATATTACAACAACAAACCCTGGCCACCCAAGAAATACAGCACAATACAACACATCCTAATCTAAGGATAAAAGGCATCAAAGAAGATTAGAAGCACAGACCGAGTGTATAAGAAACCTCTTCAAAGAAATAATTTCAGAGAATTTCCAAACATAGAAAAGGATTTGGACATTCACATAGAAGAGACATAAAGAACACCATTAAGACAGGACCAAAGAAGGACCTCCCCACACCATGTAATAATTAAAATGTCTAATGTAGACGCCAAAGAAAGAATCCTAAAAGCAGCAAGAGCAAAAGAACAGGTGACATACAGGGGCAAAACAATAAAAATTACCCCAGACTTCTCAACCCAAGCCAGGAATGCCAGGAGGGATTGGTACGAAGTACTCTGGACCCTGGAAGAAACCAACTTCCAACCAAGACTGATATATCCAGCAAAGCTATCATTTAAAATTGATGGAGAAATAAAAGTGTTCCATGATAAACAAACACTTAAAGAATCCATGAGGACTAAGCTAACACTGGAGAAAATCCTAAAAGAAATAAATCACAAAGAAGAAAAAACAAGCAATTTTCAGAACCACAGGAGAGGTGAACTCCACCAGGTAGGCAACTAAAGAAGGAGATTTGTCATTACAGCAAACAGAAAATAAAACTCAAATTGATAGGAAACAAAAATCATATCTAAATAATAACATTGAAAGTCAAAGAACTCAACTCCCCAATTAAAAGGCACAAACTGGCAATGTTGATTAAAAAGCATTACCCAACTATATGCTGCTTACAAGAAATTCACCTTCTAGCCAAAGATACTCATATGCTAAATAAAGGTAAAAGAATGGAAAAAGATATACCATGCAAATGGAGATCGAAAACAAGCAAGGGTAGCAATGCTTATATCAGACAAAACAGACCAGAAGAGACAAAGAGGGCTACTTCTTACTAATAAAAGGAACAATCCAACAAGAAAATATAATAATTTGTGCCCCAAATGTGGGCACATCCACATTCATAAAACAAAGTCTTCAGGACATCAGGTGCCAAATAGACCCAAACACAATAATATTGGGAGACTTCAACACACCACTCATGCCACTAGATCGATCCTCCAGACAAAAGATGAATAAAGATTGTTCTGACCTAAAGGAAACCATAGACCAAATGGATCTAATAGACACATACAGATTATTTCAACCAGCAACACCTGAATACACATTTTTCTCAGCTTCCCACCAAACATTCTCCAAAATAGATCACATACTGGGTCACAAAGCAAGCACCAGCAAATTCAAAAGATATGATATAATTTAGTGCATCTTTCCAGATCACAATGGAATGAAACTGGAAATTAACAGCAGGAAGACCAAAAGTAATCACATAAGTACATGGAGACTGAATGATACATTTCTGAATGAGGAATGGATCAGAAAAGAAATAAGGGGAGAAAAAAATCTGGGAACTAAACTAAAATAGAGACATGACGTACCAAAGTCTATGGGTCACTTTGTTTTATTTTGTTGTTTTTTTCTTTTTTGCGGTACCAGAGATTGAACCTGGGGGCGTTCTACCTCCGAGCTACACCCTCGGCCCTATTTTTTATCCTTTATTTTGAAACCAGGTCTCACGAAGTTGCGGAGGGCCTCACTAAGTAGCTGAGGCTGGCCGCAAACCCGGATCCTCCGGTCTCCGCCTCCCAAGTGCTGGGATTACAAGCGTGCACCACCATGCCTGGCTATGGGTCACTTTGAAGGCAGTGTTAAGAGAAAAATTTATAGCACTGAGTGCCCACATAAGAAAAACAGAAGACATCCAAATAAATAATCTAATGACACACCTCAAGGTGTGTCATTGGTCTTGAAAAACAGGAAGAGTCAAATCCCAAAGCCAGTAGGAGGCAGGAGATAACTAAAATAGGAGCAGAAATTAATGAAATAGAGAATAAAAAAACAATACAAAGAATCAACAAAACAAGAACCTGGTTCTTTGAGAAGATTAACAAGATTGACAAACCACTAGCTAACCTAATCAAAAGAAGGAGACAATCAATCCAAATTACCAAAATCAGAAAGGAAAAGGGGGACATCACCACAGATAGTGGAGAAATCCAGAGGATCATAAGAAACTACTTTGAAAACTTATATTCCAATAAAATGGAAAACATGGAAGAAATCAAAAGATTTCTAGACACGTACAACTGACCTAAATTGAACCAAGAGAATATACAAAACCTGAATCAACCAATAGCAAACGCAGAGAGAGAAACAATAAAAAGTCTTCCACCAAAGAAAAGCCCAGATTCAGATGGTTTTGCAGCTGAACTGTACAAAACCTTTACAGAAGAACTAAAACCAATACTTCACAAGCTATTCCATGAAATTGAAAGAGATGGAAGTCTTCCAAATTCCTTTTATGAGGCCAACATCACATTAATACCAAAGCCAAATAAAGATACCTCAAGAGCGCCAGGCATGGTGGCTCACGCTTGTTATCCCAGTACTTGGGAGGCAGAGACCGGAGGATCCGGGTTCATGGCCAGCCTTATCTACTTAGTTAGGCCCTCCACAACTCCATGAGACCCAGTTTCAAAATGAAGTAGAAAAAAATAGGGCCAGGGGTGTAGCTCGGAGGTAGAACACCCCTGGGTCCAATCCCCGGTACCACAAAAAAAAAAAGATACCTCAAGAAAAGAGAATTACAGACCAATATCATTAATGAACATAGATGCAAAAATTCTAAATAAAACACTAGCGATGCGCATTCAAAACCATATTGAGAAAATTGTACACCATGACCATGTTGGTTTCATCTCAGGAAAGCAAGGCTGGTTCAACATATGGAAAACAATACACGTTATTCACCATATAAATTGAACTAAAAACAAGAATCACATGATCATTTCAATAGATGCAGAAAAAGCATTTGAAAAAATTCAACACCCATTCATGTTAAGAACTCTACAGAAAATCAGAATAGAAGGAACATACCTCAACATCATTAAGTCAATATATAAGAAACCCAAAGCCAACATCATATTGAATGGGGGAAAATTGCCAGAATTCCCCTTAAAAACAGGAACAAGACAAGGATGTCCAATATCACCACTTTTTTTCAATATAGTCCTCGAAACTCTTGCCAGAGCATTAAGTCAAGAGAAGGATATCAAGGGAATTCAAATAGGAAAAGAAGAATTAAAATTATCTTTATTTTCAGATGATATGATCCTATATCTAGAAGACCCAGAGAACGCAACCAAAAATCTACTAGAGCTGATTAACAAATTCAGCAAAGTAGCAGGTACAAGATCAAGCTAAAAAAAAATCACTAGCTTTCTTATATGCCAACCATGAATCCACTGAGAAAGAAATCCAGAAAACAATTCCATTCACAATAACTTCAAAACCAATTCAATACCTAGGAATAAACTTAACCAAAGAAGGAAAAGACCTCTACAATGAAAACTGTAGAACTCTGAAGAAAGAAATTGAAGATCTTAGAATATGGAATGATCTCCCTTGCTCTTGGATAGGCAGAATAAAAATTATCAAAATGGCCATTCTGCCAAAAATGATCTACAGAATCAATGTAATCTCTATCAAAATACCAACATCATTTTTCACAGATCTAGAAAAATCAGTCATTAATTTCATATGGAGAAACAAAAGACCCAGAATAGCCAAAGCAATTCTCAGCAATAAGAACCATGCAGGAGGCATAACAATTCCTGACTTCAAATTATACTACAGAGCTATAGTAATAAAATCAGCATGGTATTGGCACAAAAACAGACACATAGACCAGTGGAACAGAATAGAAGATACAGAAACAAGTTCACAAACTTATAATCAATTGATTTTTGACAAAGGTGCTAAACACATTGGAGAAAGGACAGTCTTTTCAACAAATGATGCTGAGAAAACTGATTATCTACCTATAGAAAAATGGAACTAAATCCTCACCTCTCACCCTGCACAAGAGTCAACTCGAGATGGATCAAAGACCTGGAAGCTAGACCAGTGTCTGTGAAATTATTAGAAGAAGCCATAGGTCTACCACTCCATCATATGGGCACAGGTAGAAACTTCCTCAACAACACCTCCAAAGCACAGGATAGCATTAAACTACAAAGCTTCTGCTCATCAAAGGAAACCATCAAGAGCCTAAAGAGAAAACCTACAGAATGAGAGTTCTTTGCAAGCTATCCCTCCGATAGAGTTCTAATATCTAGGATATACAAAGAACTTAAAAGACTTTACATTTAAAGAAACAAATAATCAGGTCAAGAAGTGGGCAACTGAAATGATAGACACTTCACGAAAGAAGAGATACAAATGGCCAATAGATACATGAAAAAATGTTCAACATCATTAGCAATCAGGGAGATGCAAATCAAAACTACTCTATGATTTCATTTAACCCCAATTAGAATGGCAATCATTAAGAAGTCAAACAACAACAAATGTTGGCAAGGATGTGGGGAAATTGGGACTCTTCTACACTGTTGGTGGGATTGCAAACTAGTTCAACCACTATGGAGATCAGTGTAGAGATTCCTCAGAAAACTGGGAATGGATCCACCATGTGATCCAGCTATACCACTACTGGTTATCATACCAAAGGGATTGAAACCAGAAAACTACAGTAATATATGCATACCCATGTTCATAGCAGCACAATTCACAGTGGCCGAATTATGGAACCAACCTAGGTGTCCATCAGCAGATGAGTGGATTACAAAATTGTGGGAAATACACACAATGGAATTCTACTCAGCAATAAAGAAGAACAAAATAAC
>PVJS01016440.1:0-37468 GCA_004027185.1 Glis glis | reverse complement strand
TTGAAACCGGGTCTCACGAAGTTGCGGAGGGCCTCACTAAGGAGAGAGAGAGAGAGAGAGAGAGAGAGATACAGGGAGAGAGAGAGCAAGAGCTGAGGCTGGCCGCGAACCCGGATCCTCAGGTCTCCGCCTCCCAAAGTACTGGGATTACAAGCGTGCGCCACCACGCCCGGCCATTCTAACTGGAGTTAGGTAGAATCCAGCATAGTATTGGCATAAAAACAGACACATCGACTGATGGAACAGAATAGAAGACTCGGAAACAAATCCTCATATTTATAGCCAGTTGATTTTTGATAAAGGTGCCAAAAGCATATGCTGGAGAAGTCAGCCTTTTCAACAAATGGTGTTGAAAAAACTGGTTATCCATTTGTAAAAGAATGAAATTAAGACCCAGCCTCTCATCCTGCACAAATGTCAACTCAAGATGGATCAAAGACCTAGAAATTATACCAGAAACTTTGCGATTCTTAATAGAAATTTCTTTCTTTCTTTTTTCTTTCTCTTTTTCTTTTTTATTCTTTTGGTCATTGCTCTTATCTCCAGTGCTTAGAAGAATGCCTGGTATATAGTGGAGCTTACTTAACATTTGTTAAATAAATGAGTATGTGAAAGGATACGTGAATGAAAAATGAGCTTATTATATATTGTCACAAGTGATATCAATGAAGCAAGTTGTTAAAAGCTTGACATGTTTAGGCCTGAGGGAAATCCAAAGAGGCCTGCCTTGAACAAGCAGAAAAGGGGCTTGGGATGACAATGACAAGTCAGGTGTGTGCTAATCCTGGGGCTTGTATATCAGGCTGAGGAGTTATAGTCTTATTTTAAGGAAAATGTTAAACTGTTAAAAGGTTTACACTAAGGAGTAACATGATCTCATTTATATTCTAGAAGTACCACTTTGCTGAGTAAAATATAGAATAAAAGAGGGACAAGAGAAGAAGAGAGACCATGAATAAGGCCATTAGCATGAATTGGATTAGTCATGGTACTGTCACAAGAGTGGTGGCCATTGGAGATAGAGAGTGAAGATGGATTTGGGATCTATTTTGTAAATAGAAGCAAAAGGAATTGTTGATACTATGCATGTAGCAATCCAGTGGGAAGAATTTGGGCTTGAATATTTTGGCATATCCTGCTAGTGATCACAATGGCCAAAACTAGAGGAGGACGAGTGTCATGGGCAGAACTCAAGCACTGGGTTTGAGGATAATAAATTTGAAATGATTGAGAGCCACCTAAGAATGATGAGTTGCAGACTCTCCCCATGAGATCTCTCTTGAGGTCTTGCCTCTACAAAAGTAGCCACTACCTCAGCAACTTTAAAAAGAGCAGACTCTTTGCCAAGCACTTCCCAGGAAGGAAGCACAAAGTCCTTTTAAGTTTTAGAATATTACAGGCTACTTTTGTTTGGAGACTCTAGAACCCAATATGACAGGAAGCCCATATAATCTTAAGTAGATTTTGTAGTTCAACTCAGATGTGAAGCAATTCTATGTGACAGCTTCTATCCCTCCTTTGACAGGAGATGATGTCCTAGCAGGAAATCTGACCTGAAATGGAAAAGTTTTAAGAAAATTCATATTTAATTACCTCCCTTCTCTATGTTAGCTAACCCCAAAGGACCATGAAATGACCTCCCCTTCTGATATAGTAGGGAAACGATTAAAGTGTAGATAGCAGCCACAACTAGGCAAGTAGGGGGTTGTTGATTACTCACAAGATGAAAGTTCTCGACCTCTCTAGCCCTAGAGTCACAAACTATCAGCTGCAAACTCCTTAGGGTTCAAAAGGGTAGCTTGGACTAAAGAAACAAATTTGGTAACTATGAATATAAAGCATTTAAAGCCATGGTAGTAAGTGTACTACTTAGGAGTGATGCATATAAAGGAAAGACACAACAAGAGAACTTGAGTTTCATGCGTACTTGGGATTTGGGTAGACAAGGAATTCAATAAGGGAGATTGAAAAAGAGGTTGAAGGGGAGGAATGAAAACTAGAAGAGTGTGATGGAAATAAAGAGAAGATAGTGTTTTTTATTAAAAGGGAATAGTGCCAGGTATGGTGGTGTACACCTGTAATCCCAGCACTTTGGAGGCTGAGACAAGAGGATCGCAAGTTTGAGGCCAGTCTCAGCAACTTGATGAGACCTTCAGCAACTTAGTGAGACCCTATTTCAAAGTAAAAGATAAAATAGAGCTGGAGGTGTAGTTCAGAGGCAGAATACCCCTGGGTTCAATCCCCAATACTGCAAATAAAATTAATATTCTATTATATAAATTTTGCTGAGAAGTTGGATAAAATAAGGATAAATATTGAGTGTGACAATATTAGTGATTATGATAAGAATAGACTCAGTGGCATGATGGGGTAGGGAGCCAAATTACAATGGCTTAATCATTGATTGGACAAGGAGGTAGTGAATAGAAATGGCTTCCAAAAATTGGATATAAACAAGAGCAGAAAAATGCCGCAGTAGCTGGAGGGGACTTGAGGTGATTTTTAAGACAGCACACCAAGAGGCCAGCAGAGAAAGCACCCCGTGCCCTGCTAGCTGAGCAGATCTCTCCAGTGGAGCCAGCCAAATCCTGAGCACACTGGAGCAGTAAGATCAGAGCAGCATCATGGGTTCAGGGTTCTGAGCCTGGAGAAAGGTCTTCTAATAGCCTGACATAACTTTGAGTCATAGTCATCGAGGCAGTTACGCATTGTGTAACACATTATGGTACAATGAGAGACTAGAGAACTATACGTAGAAACTTCAATTATTCCAATATTTCTGCCACTGATATTTGCTGATTCTTTCTTTTCTCTTTTTTTATTGGTGCATTGTAATCATACATCTTGATGGGTTTCAGGGTGGTAGAAGTATACACGCACACATGGCTCAATTAGCCCTCCCCCAATTCCCACTCCCATTCCCTCCCCCTTCCCTCCTTCTCCTGCTCAGCATAGTAGTTGACTTTGATAAGTTTGTGGATGTACATCCTGTGCATTAGGGTGTTTCCCTCTTCTCCCCTCCCAACTCCCTGTTAGGTCACCTTCTTTACTCATCTGAGGTATTCTCCATCTTTTTCTGGAGTCCCTCCTTCACCCTATTCTCCCTAGCTTCTGCATATTAGGGAGAGCATCCGACTTTTCATTTTTTGTGACTGACTAATCTCACTAAGCATAATGTTCTCTACTTCCATCCATTTCTCTGCAAATGAAGTAATTTTGTTCTTCATGGCTGCATAAAATTCCATTGTGTACACATCCCATAGTTTTGTAATCCATTCATCTGTTGATGGATATCTTGGCTGGTTCCATACTTTGACAATTGTGAATTGTGCAGCTATGAACATAGATATGCATGCATTAGTCTGGTAGTTTGGTTTCCATTCTTTTGTGTAGATACCTAGAAGTGGTATTGCTGGGTAATAAGGTAGGTTCATTCCCAGTCTTCTGAGGATCCTTCACACTGTTTTCCAAAGTGTTTGCACTAATTTGCAATCCCACCAACAGTGTATTAGAGTTCCTACTTCTCTACATCCTTGCCAGAGTTTGTTATTGTTTGTGGTTTTAATGATTGTTATTCTAATTAGGGTTAGGTGAAATCTCAGGGTAGTTTTGATTTGCATCTCTCTGATTGCTAATGATGTTGAACATTTTTTCATACATTTATTGGTCATTCATATTTCTTCTTTTGTGAAGTGCCTATTTAGTTCACTTGCCCATTTTTTTATTGGGTCGTTTGTGTTTTTAGTGGTGAGTTTCTTGAGTTCTCTGTATATTCTAGATATTAGTCCTCTATCAGAGGAGTAGCTGGCAAAAATCTTCTCCCATTCTGTCGGCTCTCTTTTGAGGTTCTGAATAGTTTTCTTTGTTGCGCAGAAGCTTTTCAGTTTAATGCAATCCCATGTATTGATCCTCTTTTTAAAGTCTTATGTCCTTGGGGTCTTGAGAATGTTTTTGCCTGTGTCTATGTGGTGAAGAGTTGGACCTATGCCCTCTTCAAGTAGCTGCAAGGTCTCTGGTCTAATTTTGAGGTCTTTGATCCATCTTGAATTGACTCTTGTGTAGGTGAGAAAGTGGGGTTTATTTCCATTTTCTGCATGTGGTTAACCAGTTTTAACAACATCATTTGTTGAAGAGGCTATCTTTTTTCCAATGTATGTTTTTGGCTCCTTTGTCAAAAATCAATTGTCTGTAAGTGTGTGGATTTGTTTCTGAGTCTTCTATTCTGCTCCATTGGTCTATGTGTTTGCTTTTGTGCCAATATCATGCTGTTTTTATTACTATGGATTTGTAGTATAGTTTGAAGTCTGGTATTGTGATGCCTCCTGCTTGGTTCTTGTTGCTGAGACCTACTTTGCCTATTCTGGGTTTTTTGTTGTTCCAAATGAATTTAAAGTCTGATTTTCCTATGTCTGTGAATAATGACCTTGGTAATTGAATGGGTATTGCATTGAATCTGTAGATCACTTTTGGAAGAATAGTCATTTTGATGATATTTATTCTGCCTATCCAAGAGCATGGGAGGTCTTTCCATCTTCTAAGATCTTCTTCAATTTCTTTTTTCAGTGTTTTATAATTTTCCTTGTAGAGGTCTTTTACCTCCTTGGTTAGGTTTATTCCTAAGTATTTTATTGTTTTGGGGGATATCTTGAGTGGAAATGTTTTCTGGATTTCTTTTTCAGTGGATTTATGGTTGGCATATAGAAAAGATTCTGATTTTTTAAGATTGATTTTTGTATCCAGACACTTTGCTGAATTCATTGATCAGTTCTATAAGCCTTTTGGTTGAGTTTCTTGGTTCTTCTAAGTATAATATCATGTCATCTGCAAATAGAGATAGTTTCATTTCTTCTTTTCCTATTTGTACTCCTTTGTTTTCCTTCTCTTGTCTTATTGCTCTGGCCTCTGGCTAGAGTCTCTAGTACTATATTGAAAAGGAGTGGTGACAGTGGCCATCCTTGTCTTCTTCCTGTTTTTAAGGGGAACTCTCATAGATTTTACCCGTTCCATATGATGTTGGATGTGGGACTATTGTATATTGCCTTTATAATGTTGAGGTATGTTCCTTCTATTCTGATCCTCTGCAGTGTTTTTATCATGAATGGGTGTTGGATTTTGTCAAATGCTTTTCAGCGTCTATTGAAATGATCATGTGATTTTTGTCTTTAGTTCTGTTTATGTGGTGGATTATATGAATTGTTTTTCGTATGTTGAACCATTCTTGCATCCCTGGTATGAACCCGACTTGATTATGGTGTATGATTTTCTTGAGGTAGTTTTGAATGCGCGTTGCTAGTATATTGTTTAGAGATTTTGTGTGCAAGTTCATCAACAATATAGGCCTGTAGTTTTCTTTTCTTGAGTTGTCTTTATTTGGTTTTGGTATTAATGTGATGTTGGCTTCATAGAATATATTTGGGAGAGTCCCGTTTCTTTCTCTTTCATGGAATAGATTGAGGAGTATTGGGATTAGTTCTTCTATAAAGGTTTTTAAAATTCACCTGGGAAACCATCTGGACCTAGGCTTTTCTTTGATGGTAGGCTCTTTATTTCTGCTTCAATCTCTTTGATTGCTATTGGTCGAGTTAAATTTTCTATATTTTCTTGATTAAACTTAAGAAGGCTGTCCGTATCTAGAAATTTGTCAATTTCTTCTAGGTTTTCCATTTTGTCGGAGTATAGTTTTTCAAAGTACTTTCTATAATCCTCTGGATTTCCATGCTGTCAGTGGTAATATCACCTTTTTCATCTCTTATTTTAGTAATTTGGATTGATTCTCTCTTTCTTTTGGTTAGGTTGGTTAATGATTTATCTCTCTTGTTTATTTTTTCAAGAAACCAGCTTTTGGTTTTGTTGATTTTTTTGCATTGTTTTTATTCTCTACTTCATTGATTTCTGCTCTGATTTTAATAATTCCCTGTGTTCTACTGGTTTTGAGGTTAGACTGTTCCTGTTTTCAAGGGTTTTGAGGTGTGTCATTAGGTTATTTGGTGATTTTCTATTCTTCTTATGTGAGCACTCAGTCCTTGCTGATTCTTTTTTAAATTAAACCTCTTCATTTGATTTTAGTGCCAGTTACATGGTGGAAGCATCAGTGCCAGTTACAAAGCATATATGCTTTCAATCTTATATGTGTATATATGCTTTCACCATGTAACTGACACTGTTCGGAGTACTTTACAAATATTAACTCATTTCTCACTGCAACACCATATGGTGGGTGTTAGTATCATCGTACTTTACAACTGAGGCACAGAGAGTTTTGTCAGTACAGTAGTCTGCTTTCAGAGCCCATGATTTCAAGCTCTGTATTCAGTTGCTCCTTCTACATAAAAGTGCTTGTTTGCAAATGGTGGTTGTTATATAGTCAGGTGGAAAGCATTTTCCCCAACTTCTGGATGGGTAATTCAAGCCAAATAAAGAGCAATCCCTTCTGTTTTGGTGGTGCACTCCTGTAATCCCAGTACTTGGGAGACGGAAACAGGAGGATCACAGGTTCCAGGCCAGCCTCAGCAACTTAACCAGGCCCTCAGCAACTGGAGGGAGGGCTAAATGAGCAATGTGTGCATGTATGATGTTGCTACCCTGACATATATAAAAATGTATAATTACAATGCACCAATAAATTAACATAAAAAAATGAAAAGGGGCCGGGCGTGGTGGCCCATGCTTGTAATCCCAGTACTTAGAAGGCGGAGACCGGAGGATCCAGGTTCGTGGCCAGCCTCAGCTACTTAGTGAGGCCCTCCGCAACTTCATGAGACCTGGTTTCAAAATAAAGTATAAAAAATAGGGCCAGGGGTATAGCTCAGAGGTAGAATGCCCCTGGGTTCAATCCCCGGTACCGCAAAAAAAAAAAAAAAAGAAATGAAAAAGTCTGAGGGTATAGCTCAGAGGTAGAATGGCCCTGGGTTCAACCCCCAGTAACTCACCCAAAAAAAAGAGTATATAAGGAAGCAACATTGTCAATGTGCCTTTTACCATCAGTGTTCTTTAAACCTGCACTAGATGCAACCATCTATAGTTGCTCCTCAATTTACAATGGGGTTATGTCCAGATGAACCCAGGATAAGTTGAAAATACTGTAAATCAAAATGTATTTAAATCATCTATTCTAATCACTGTAACTTAGCAACATGGCACACTGGAGAATGGGTTGTTTATCCTCCTAATTATTGGGCTGATCAGGAGCTGTGGCTCACTGATACTGCTCAGCATGGCCAGAGAGTATATCATATATCACTAGCCCAGGAAAAGATTACAATTCAAGTATGGCTTTTACTGCATGTGTATCACTTTCTCACAATAGTAAAGTGGAAATGGTTATGTTGGGGCCATCTGTAATTTAAAAGCTTCAGTTTATCATTCATAGATATGATCAATAAAGGACTTATTGCTGCTTTTGTTCTGTTTCACCTCGAAGGACAAGATTCCTATCTGACAACCTGACTACTTTGCACAGTTTTTCTTTAAGAAGTCTGGAAGGAACATCTGTGAGCATGGCCACAGTGGCAAGACTGGTGCTGTCACTCTCAAACCATAGACGCCACATCCCTAGTGTAACTAATTGCTTCTTTCCCTCACTCCTACTACACCTTCTTGGACCTCAAAATATTCTGAGTCCCATGACTGATCGTTTTTAACTACATCCAACACCTCATTTCCAACCTCATCCCCTTACCTCTCCATTCTAACTCTGTGTGTATCAATTTCATGACCCTCTTGTGAGCAGTCTCAATTTCTCTTCCTTTATATCTTTGTAGTACAACATCCTGAAACATGATCACTTAAATAAATCCAAACATATGAATTCTCTCCTCTTCCAACCAGACTTCTTAAGATCCATCCATAGAAAATACGGCAATTATATGAATTGATGACACTACAAGCTTTCGACATTATACATCAATCCTTTCAGATGACTTGGGGCAGCTCCCTTCCTCCTTATCTCTTCTCATTAAGACTTGGGCTGGACTCTGCCTCCATCTCAGCGTCACATTAAGAAAATAAGTACCTCATCTGTAAAGGCATCTGCTTCCTGACCATCATGCCACCTTCCTCTCTGTGTCAGAGGAAGGAATACTGCCTTCTTTCCAAGACTTTTCTTTCATGTGTGTTTTACATCTAGTCTTTCCCTGCTTCCTTCAGGGTCTTGCTACAACCAATATCCAGTCTTCCTGTATTAGTGATATTTCCCATTCCCTCATCTCCTTCCTATACATGTAGCCAAAATATAGCCAAGTTAGAGGCACAAACAAAAAAACCTTCTACATATCCCTGTTTCCTCTTATCTGGTACCTGCATATGCACTCTGCCCAAAATATTGATTCTTGCAAAAACTTTCAGAATGATCATTGTGTTTCAGGCATTGTTCTAAGAACTTTACATACGTTAACTTAATCCTTAAAACAACCTAATGAGATAGGCATTTATATTATTTTCATTTTACACATTAAAAAAAACTCTAAATTGCCCAAGGTCACTTGAAGACATTTCTTAAAGACCTGTTGTCTCTTTGACAATTAATATTTACAGAAATCATCACGGGCAGTTATCTGCTTACTTTTATTCTTTCCAGATCTAAAAAATTTAAGCAGACTACATCTTTTGTGATATAAATTTTTGTCTACTTTATATTATGTGTAATATATATGTGTATATATATATGTATATGTATGACTGATAATTGTCTTGATTCAGCAGCATGACTAACTTTGCTACATACAAAAAAAATTCCACTTTTAAAATTGTTCTGAACTCTTATTTTTACATTCTCTAGTTTCATCACATCTCAATTTAGATTCATTCTTCATGATTTAAATGATTAAAAAATAAATGTAATTGAGTTCAAAATACACAAAATCTGAATATTCTCACCCATAGTATATTGAAGTATAAGAAATAATTATTTTCACATTATCACAAATATTTTTAAATATTCAAAATTAACCTTTTAGGGTAACTAGGAGTATCAGTTCTAAGTAAAAATACTTATATCAATCTAAGATTTTTAATTCTTGAAATGTTAATTAAATCTTACTAATTTTCTTATGTATCATTCACTACAATTTTGCAATTAATGTCTGCCTAGTTGCCAAAGTAGTGTACCAGCATCATAATTCGTGAAAGTTCTGTCTAAATCTAGGCAAATACAAACTTAAGAGAAACATGAATTATCTGATTTTATGAAATAGTTCAAGCTCTGCCACATATGGTGAATGACTGCTATTTGTGAGTGTCTTTGGAAACACAAATTGGAACATGAAAAGTAACAGAAAATAGATTTTCTGCCTTACTGAGAAATGATACTATAATTTGCAAGAATCATTTGTGTTTATGCCATTGGAGAAGCAGCGCTGACAGATCAGATCATCTGCCTTTTCTTTCGTGAAACCTTTTCCCTCTCCGATCCTCCCCTCACTCTGAAGCGGTGCCTGTGTATTCACTATTATAGTGTCAAAGCCCATAGCCTTCACAGTATTCAGACATCCTTGCTTTTTGCAAGAGTTGAAGAAAAATACTACCCCGGGGGAGGTATGATGTTAGTCAGAAGAGATGCTTAGGATTACAGAGGTGCAAGTGTTGACTGCTAAATTCCATCTGACAGAAACACCTATGAATTCCTTAAAATTGGTGCAAACATGTATTTAAGATTTTCAACGTAGTCTAAAGTGCAGGGCTCTGGGCAAGGGCCACTCTTGTCTGAAGCCAAGGAGCCTTGTTCAAGGTAGGAACTAAGTTTAGTTGTATAAAAAATGAAGGATGATACATTTCTTGCATGTCAAAATCCATGACTTCAAAATGTATCCAATACACACTGCTTTAAATTGCACAGATTTAACAAACCTTAATTTATAATTTTTTGAAGTAAAATTGGAAGCTTACTTCAAACTGGAATTAGGCATCCATTAATTATTGCGATCCCAATGAAGAGCCTATCTTCTAGTACATAACAGAAAATATTGCTGTAAACAGTGTAATATTTCTAAAGTTAAACAAGGATCAGGTATATGTATGAGATATACATGCTTAGGGCAAAAGTATTTAAGTATCTCCAAGTTCTTCAATGAGAGTATTTCAAAAGATAATGAGACATAAACAGAAAATACAGGGATTATTATTAATGCAATTTGCAAATTTTCCTCTTCTTTTTTCCTTTTTTTCTTCTTTAAACGAACAATTCCCAATAGTAAGGAAAGAGCTCTTTAACTACTAAATCTTCTGATAGCTATTACTTGTGTACAGTGGATATACAAGGAAAAATGTTGCTATTAAGTTAAATTTTAAGTAAAAGCACATTATAGTAGAAATAAGACCCTCCAGAGAATAATTTTATGAGACCATTATTGCACGGTAGCTTGGGCAGTTGAACTCGCTTGAAACAAATGGCTCTATAAAACAAGTCCCAAAGTGGCCTACTGCTTAATTAAATTCATATACAAAACGTCCCTCTGCCTTGACATGTGTACATACATACATTAGATATATTTTAAAATTCAGCCTGAAAAATATGACCTCATAAAGATGCAAAGGTTTAGACACTACTCCGAAGCCAACAAACTTCTTGAAGCAATATTTTACATGGTACTGTGACTTTTAAATAATTGCTTTTTTCCCCTTAGCCTCGTGAGAACAGTCAGTTTGATGTCTATAATAAGCTTCAGCCTTCTTTCTGCCTATAAGAATATGCCATAATCTATAGGAAATGCATGCAACGAATGCCAGTACTGCCAATCCTTTCCTAGCGCATCAATATGGAAGCATTTGTATAAGAACCTGGGTGTGCATTGGCAGAAACACATTTGCAAAATCGATGGCCCAATCATGCAACTGAAATGTGTCTATTTAGAAGAATGTTAATTTAATGAATGCAACTAAATTAAGACATGTTTTTTGCCTCGAATATAAAATTGTTTTACCACAATGTATCACTCCACTCTTCTGTTTCATGCACCACCTACACATGTGTAACAGCCCTCCAGGAACAGAATGTGGTCCATTCTGTTCAATAGCCTAAAAACATCCTAAAGCCATCTGGTATTAAATGTGTTTGTGGAAGACAGAAACAGGAATAAAATGAAGAGACATTGCTCAAAAACATTAATAATTGATTATGAGATTTTGGGTCCACAAATGTTCTATCAGTTTCTAAAACACACTAAAGAATCTAAAATGAATACTTTGAGCCTCTCTACTTTCACGTATTCTTTTTTGAAATTAGAAATTATGTAATAATGCCTACTCAATTAGTACCCCAAAGAAAAATGTAAACATTTAAAATCTAGAGAAATACAGGTGATTCTCAAATGCAGGAGATAGATTAGACCAGTTTCAAATATGTAGGTAAGATGTTCTTCATTTGGGAGAAATTATAAGGTTTACAAATGGAAAAATGACAAGGGCTGTGTACGAATCTGAATAAGTTTTGCAACCAGATGCCAAAAATGTCCTTCATAAGAATGTAGGGGAGAAAAAAAAATAACATCCTTTCCTTACTCACTTCAAGGGGCGTGGCAGGAGCCTCTATAACAAGAGAGAGATTAACACATGAAAAGCAATGAGAACTTTAACCAAAGTTTTATGTGACCTAGGAGTCTTCAGAAATTCAAGACCCAAAGGCCCAGGAAACACTGTATATTCTTTTCATAGGTTTGATGAAGAATGGACAGTAGTAGAGTAAGATTATCCAAAAAGGTGGTATGACCTATTGGTAATAACCTGGAGGGAATTTAGCAAGGCTTGTTTGTTCTAATTCTTCTTGACCTCTGGGAGTAGGGCAATGAGGAATGAGGGTGTTACGATTTACTTCCAGGTGAGGTTTGTCAAACAATTCCGTCATGACTATGCTTCAAAGAATGGTGAGAGGAAGTCAAACTGACCTTGCTTCTGCTGTTTCCTCCATTGTCAAGGTACCATATTTCGTGGTAGCATGCTCTGAGCCCAGCAAAGAACAAGAGCATTCATAAGAGTAACTATTATCTATTAGTACGTGTAGGATGCCAGGGACTATGTCAAGCATTTTACACTGCTTATTTCATTTAGTGTTCATGACATCCATATGAATATATTGTTATCTTAAAGATAAAGGGAGGTATTGAACACTAAGAAACTTCAAATCACAGCAATTACAGCACAATCTGACCAATGTCCAACACTGTTTGTAAAGAAATATCTAGGTAGCAGAAGAGGTTTATGTTTAGTAAAAGACAAAGACAGAGTTGAAATCCAGCCCCTTTTTCACTAATATAAAGGCTTATCTTCTCAGGCCCTATATTCTAGTGGAAACTTTTTTGTTTTGTTTTCTTTTGGGTTTTTTTGGTACTAAGGATTAAACCCAGGAGCATTTTATCTCTGAACTATACCCCCAGCTCGTTTTTGTTTTTGTTTTGTTTTAAAATAGTCTTGCTAAGTTACTGAAGGTCTCTAACTTGCTAGGCTGGCCTCAAACCTGCGAGCTTCCTGTCTCAGTCTCCCAAGTACTGTGACAACAGGCATGTGCCACTGTGTCTGGCTAGTGGCCACCTTTGCCAGCAAGTCACACATCTTGATTTGGCAATGGGGAGATTCTTGGTGGTGCAAGTTACAGAACCTCTTAGAGGTTAACTCTAGGTTTAGGTCACTAACAAGAACATTCACCAAAGGCAGACAGTGCAATGTGACCGATGTCCATTTGTAAGGAAATATTTAGGCAGCAGAAGAGGTTTATGTTTGGTAAGAGTAAGTAGTTAGTAGAAAGGATGAACACACCACTTTTCCTCTAAAGGTGTATGACGACTAAGGAAAGGTGGTTTCCAGTGAATAAGCCCGAGAAGAGGGTGTGAGACTCCAAGAGCAGAAAGGACAGGTGAGCTTCCCTGCCTGAATGAAGAGCTATTGAGCTGTCATGGATCTACTGGTCACTCCCACCCCACTCTCTCTCTTCACTGATGCCATTTGGGGAGTGAGGGGCACGTTCTGTGTATGAGAGCAGATCTTACCATCGCCTTTGCAAAGGAAACACAGCCACAGTCATATAAGAATAGCACAGGGAGTACCGAATAACGCTTACCAAACACGCACAGGACTTCATAGGCACTTTGCAAGGGAATGCCCTGTTTACTTTGTCTGAATAAATAACCATAATAAGGCCAGAGAGTCTTCATTGTGCCCAACACTAGGTCACACTCCAGCAATTACAGAGATCCAACCTGTTTTCCTGGTTGTTATGAGAAGCCCTGATGAGATGAAAAAATTCTCAAAAAAAAAAAAAAGAAAAGAAGATTCCAGCATCCTTTCTAACAATAAATTACATGGGAAGAGGAGCTGGGGTGAGAGGAGGAAGAAATATATCTTTTTGCATCTGAAAAATGTTATTCAAAATATTCATAACAAGAATACCTAAGAAAGAATATCTAAGAGATGCTTTCCTATGTCATTACTGTTATGTCCTGGGTATTATCTTGTCACTTTTGTCAGGAAAGGAAACCATATGACATAGTAAGATAATTTATGCATTTGGAAATTTAAATTCATCTTCCCATAAAGTTTAAATCTTTTAAGATCTCAGTTGAAATCATGTGTCATTGACACTTTAAAGGACTTTGTTCTGCCACTATTCTGTGACACTGAGATTTTGAAGATGTCTTAAATATTTTTAAATAAAACATCTCTTCTTCTATATAGCACTTCTGAATTTTACCCCTCAATTTTTTTTCAAAAGAATTGACTTTACGATCCACATATATTCAACAAATATTTATCAAATGTCTACAAAATACAAGGCATTTTTTCTGTGAGGTCTCAGAAGACACAGAGATATCTAAAATGCAGACATTCTTAAATTCAAAGAGAACTTACTATCAAGCATCAAAAGTAAAGCAAATAATCAAAGCAAAGCTAAAATGCTAAACAGCCCAAAGGAAGTGCTATTTGGACAATAGAAACTAAATGCCTAAGAGAATTTCAGAATATCAATTTGGCTTTAGAATATCTAAGTGACCTTATAAACCCTTGAGTGGAGCCAAGTTCAAGGCACTTGAGATGAGGGAGCCTCTTTGTTTTAAAGGTCTTAGGATGGAAATCTCTTGGTTTTGCAGAGATACCAGAGAGACTTCCTGGCGCAATCTGCATGACAATGAAGGGAATTAGCCAGTAAACTGTTGACTATTAAATCACTTTTATCCAGTTATGCACAATGATACCACTGCCCTTTGCCAGAACACCAAAAGTCCACTCAACATGAAGAGAAAGTCTTTCTTCATATGTTTGAGTGTTATGTGAATTAAATGATATGAAGATTTGTTTCTTTTTTTTAGCTATAAGAGAATTTAGAAAGCAAAAGGTTAACCTTATAGATGAGATGCTGAGACCCAGAAAATGAAGTGAGTCACAGGTAGAGAAGACATTAGAAACTTATTTCCTAATTTCTTAATGCAGTGATAGTTCCACCACATTATACTGATTATTAAGTTGCTCTAATTCATTCAGCCCTTGAAAATGAGTGCTGCCATAGGTATTTTTTGCTTTGATCATCTTTGATCATTTTTATTAACATTGCTTTACAAGTTATGTGTCTATTTCTGGGATAGAAACACTTGAATATAAAATTTTGAAAATAAGCAAAGGGATAAAAAACTTGGCAAAAGAACAAAAAATAACTGCTTTGACTCACAAATCTGTGAGTCAATCTTTATGAAGTACACAAATCTGTCTTTAATATGAGTTGATATCTTAATCATTTTCAGATTTTGAATGAACCCCATAGAATGAGAAGGACTGAATTTGACTTTATTGCTGATAATTTGTTGATCCACTTTTCATTCATGGTACTCATCTCCACCTGTGCAGCAATGTCATGATTTGATATTTTATTGTATATTCGTTAACCTTTCAAATTTTATTGTTATTCATAGTTTAATATCTTTCAAATTTCATTTTGGATTCATTTAGTATCTATCTTTGTTGGGGGGGGGGTGAGGCAGAGCAGAGGCCCTGGGAACAGGAAGGGTTAAAAGAGGCCATTTGTATAAAGAGCAAAAACACAGAAGGTAAATAAGATATAAAGGTAGCAGTAACCAGGCAAGGACTATGGAAATCAAAACAAAACTTCAGCCCCTTCTGTGAGCTGCATTCTGAGGACACCTGTGTAAACAAGGGTCTGTGAGCAGACGAGTGGTGCCAGGAGATTAGAGCCCCCCAGCCCATGAGATAATGATTCAAATTAAGGATTAAAACTGGGCAAAAGACACTGAGCCCCCAAGACCCAATTCTCACCAATTACAAAAGAGCAAATGGGGAGCTACAAAAAAGTATAAAAGCTCACTTCCCAAGAACTTCTGCAGTCACTCTCTTTCAGGGACCCTTCCCTTCTGTGTGGGGGGACTTCTTTTTGTTTTCTATCTTTCCCTGGCTTTCAAGTAAACTTTCATATTCCCTTTTCATTCCATTTCCGTTTCATATACCCTTTATTAGTCCTTGGACTTCATTCATCTAACTACACTGCGCAAGAACCCAATAAGAGGAGACACCATGCATCATTTGGCACCCCAGATGGGACAAGGAAGAAAGTGAAGTAAGAATTTGGATATAGGAGCAGGATACTGGGATTGAACCCAGGAGCATTCTACCTCCTAACTATACCCCCAGCCCTTTTATTTTATTTTTTAAACAAGGTCTTGTTAAGTTACTGAGGGTCTAAGTTGCCAAGGCCGGCCTTATAGCTGCAATCTTCCTGTCTTAGCCTCCCAAGTACTAGGATTACAGATGTATGTCACCTCACCTGGCTCATTTAGTATCTTTCATTTGATACGCTCTTAAGCTCTGTGGAGAAAATAAATTAGTCATTTTTAAAGCAATCTCATTTTCATGATGGTCCCTAGTAGTTATTCAACAAATATTTTTGGATGAACAAAGGATTAATAATTGGGTACTCCTCTGAATTTGGAAATTGATGGATATTCTTAGATTTTGGCAAAATACAATTAATAAAGGAGGAGTAACACCACATTACACATCATAAATATTTTTAGTCCATTCCTGCCTGAGTTAGGCAGGGTTATTTCAGGTCCAAGTTATGAAGCCCAAGCCAAACTCCTTTAAACAAAACTGAAAAATTGTCAACACAAAACTTGGAAGACCATGGATTTAGTTGACTAGAGGTAAGACTTGGTCTTGTCTTAATACATAGCATAAGTATGAATGTTCAATTAAATTGAGTATATTTCAATAATGCTCAATGATGTATCTCTAGTACTTATATCAGTGCTTCTCACATAGTAGTTACTCAGTAAATATTTGTTGAATAAATGAATAAGTAATCTCTGTCATTCAGGTAAACTGCCTATCTGATGGCATGCTAGGCATTAAAATTGCCTCCAAGATATCTGTGCCCTAAGCCTCAGAACCTAACAATGTTATTACTTTAAGTTTTGCAGATATGCTTGAAGTTAGACTTGGAGATGGGGAGATTATCCCAGGCTATCCAAAGATTTCAAATTAATCTAATTATCCAATTATTTCAAAAGATCTTAAATCAGAGAAACTTTCTTAATTGTAATCAGAGAAGAATATGACAATAGAAAAGTAGATGGAGATATATGATATGAGGAAAAGATCTGCTATTATCGGCTCTCAAAATTGAGGAAGAAGACCATGATGTGGGTATGTGCACATCTTCAAGAAGCTGGGGGAAAAATATTGGATTCTTCCCTAAAGCACCCAGAAAGAAACAGCTAACACTTTGCTTTAAGCTCAGCGAGACCCATGTAGGACTTCTTTCTTTCTTTTTGATGTTCGTACTGGAGATTGAACCCAGGGGTGTTCTACCTCTGAGCTATACCCCAACCCTTTTTATATTTTGAAACAGGGTCTCACTAGATCACTGAGAGTCTCACTAGGTTTCTGAGGCTGTCCTGAAATCTGAGATCCTCCTGTCTCAGTCTCCCAAGTTCTGGGATTACAGGTGTGCAGCACCATGCCTGGCTTCATGTAGGACTTCTGGCCTACAGAATTGTAAGATAAAATTCTCCATTGTTTTGCTGCTACATTTGTGATCATTTGTTGTAGCAGTAACAGCAAGTGGATATAGATGCCATCATTCTCAGAGGGGTTCAATTGATGTGACAACTAAGAGGATCCCAACATACTTCAACGGTACTTACTTGGTAAGGGTGATCTAGAAGAGAGGCTCCTTCTTTTCTAGCTTTTATCATTTCCTAATAAAAACAATTAACCTTCCTTGGGGGAGGACAGGGCCATGTGATTTAAAGGTCATTAAATGGAGGAGGAATAGCTTGCAAAGGAAGCAGTAGACTATATTACCAGATAAAAAGTAAGGGGTGTCCTTAAGGATCTTGACACCTCAGAGGAAAGATGGAATTTACACATGAAATAGAATTCAATTAAATGCCAAAATACCTGTTACATCCAAGAGCTATACAACCTCAAAAAGGAAAGAAATCCTGCTGACCTGAAATGTAGTGAACCATGTTAGATAAGAAAACTTAGAGTGAAATTTGAAGATTATGTGGAAAGAGGATGGAATGAGAATGTGGGAAGCACCTTCTGATTAGAGGTCACAACTAGAGCATGGTTGTCTCAGAAAATGTGAAGGGACAAAACTACTTTGAATAGAGTGGGGCCTTAATTATGGCGAGAACCTTGAGAGATCAAGCGTCAAGAGAGAAGGAGAAAGAGAAGAAAACATTATGGTGTTGAATTCTCTTTTTTTTTTTTTTTTTTTTTGCGGTACCGGGGATTGAACCCAGGGGTGTTCTACCTCCGAGCTACACCCCCGGCCCTATTTTTTATACTCTATTTTGAAACCGGGTCTCACGAAGTTGCGGAGGGCCTCACTAAGTAGCTGAGGCTGGCTGCGAACCTGGATCCTCTGATCTCAGCCTCCCAAGTACTGGAATTACAAGTGTGTGCCACCACACCCGGCTTGGTGTTGAATTTTCAAAATCTTGTTTACAAGTGTATAAGAAATTGCTTTTTGCTGGGTATGGTGGTGCATGCCTATAATCACAGTACTTGGAAGGCTACGATAAATACCCTAAGGTTCAAGGCCAGTGCATGGTAACTTAGTAAGACCTGTTTCAAAAAAAATAAATAAATAAAAGAAATTAAAAGGAAAAGGGATAGGGGTATAGCTAAGAGGTAGAATGACCTCAATTGCCCAGTACCACACACGCACACAAAAAAAGAAATTACTTTTTATATGACTATATTATAAAGTAAAAACATACTGAAATCTACTTTACTACATACTGAAGTTAGAAAATATTTATAGCCTCTGATTTTGTTCATCATTTAAAATTTTTATTGAAACACTAGTCTCCAAAAACTGAATTTAATACACATTCCAAACTGCAGCAATACAGCCTTTTCTGTGTGGCTCCAATAAGATGATCATAGAAATTAAAGGAAGCAACCTTTGCCTATTAAGGCAGGATTAGAAAATTCACTGTAGAAAGGTTTGAATGACTTAAGGGAATCAATGTAATTAAAGAGAAATGTTGATATTAAGCCTATGAAACCTACAAATCATCCTTTTGCTTCTGAGGGTGACTCTTCCAGTCATCTGGCACTTTATTTTCATTTTATTTTCTTCTTCAGGGAGAAAAAATATAGCTGGCACTCGAGCTTCCTACCTATCACCAACAAAATTATTAGCATTTTCTATCAACTATGCACCACGAATCCTCCCCTCCTCCACTAGATGTTCCCCCAAGCATTGTAAGGTATTCAGCACTCTCATGTTATTTATAAAACAAAACAAAGTTAAGTCTTAGTAAGTCTCCCTCTACCCACTGCCTGGCTCCTCTCCTTCCCTCCCTAGGCAAGCACCTTTAGAAAATTTCCCTCGCTTCCTGCTTAGTCCTCAACTTGCTGTCCTCTGCCTTTGCTTCCAGTCATTCAAAGGGGCTCTTCTTAGCAAAGGTTCCTATGAACTCAGCACCTCCTTCCATCCCCTCTGTTCAATTAGAGATCACAGTAAGAGCTCGGGCATCTGCTCAGAACCTCCTCTCAGAGGCCCTCCATGTGCTGCCCTCTGCTCCCTTAGCCTGCTTTACTGTTCCTCAAAGCGCCCATCCTTCCCCAAAACTGTAGAATTTGGTTACTCGGTCGGGTCTGGCTCCCCACTAGGATGCTACATCCATGGAAGCAGGCATTCTGCTTAGCTCCTCTCTCTTTCCCAAGCTGCAGTGCCCGCAGGTGCTTAACAGATACTTGTTGAAGAATTTTACTAAATCCAATTAAAACTTTTCAATTTTGGCTCACTTTGTTACACATTGATAACCTCCTCCTCCTTTTAAAACATGCTTTCCCCAATTTTGGTGACCTTATTTTTTAATGCCTTTCTTCCTTCATCTTTGGTCCATCTTTCCCATCCCAATGGGCACACTTCTTTCTTAGTAACCCCCTAGAATGGTGTGGTCCTCAGTCCTCTCCGTTATTCACTCTCTCCCACCTCTTCCATGCGGTTTTGCTTCCCTGGTTTCAGTTATGACTGTCTATCACAAGTCAAAATGTATGTCTCCGCTCCAGTCCTCTCGCTTGAGTTCCAATCAAATGTCTCAGGTTAGCTACTGATGCCTCTCATAAAGACACCTGAAACTAAACAGTGCATCTCCTCTCCTCTCCTGAGCATACCCTGTGCCTCTAATTTATATTTTCTTATTTAAGGCATCCCCTGTTCCTTTGGTCCTGCTTGACCTGTGAGTGGTGCATGTTTTCTATTCCTTTTGTGTATGTGTGTGGCACTGGGATTGAATCCAGGGGCATTGTACCTCCAAGCTACCCCCACAGTCCTATTTTATTTATTTATTTTATTTATTTTAGTCCCCTATTTTATTTTATTTTATTTTATTTTATTTTATTTTGAAACAAGGTCTTGCTAGGTTGATGAGAATCTCACTATTTGCTGAGACTGTCCTCAAACCTGCCATCCTCCTGTCTCAGCTGCCCAAGTACTGGGATTACAAGAGTGCACCACCATGCCCAGCACGTTTTCGACTGAAACTCCTGACTAGCTCCCACCTGAAGTCATTTTTTCCTCTACGCCTACTAAAATGGCTATACCACAGGTCCTCCTGATTTCTCACCTGGATTCACACCACAGACTTCTAATTGGTCTCCTTGCCTAGAGTTATTCCCTAATCAAGTTGCTAGCTATCTTGGTTATTAAAGTGACAGTATAAAAATTCAAAATTATTTTTAAAATTCAAGATTGTATAATATAAGAGGCTCATTAGAGTATCTTCTTTGGCTTTACTCGCACTCCCTCTGTGCTGATAACTAGAGCTTTCTCCCATTTCTGTGACTTTACAAATGCTGCTTCCAACCAGGCACAATGGTACATGTACTCCTGAAATCCCAGTGCTTGGAAGGCTGAAATAGGAGGATCACAGGTTCAAGGCCAGCATTAGCAACTTAGCAAGACCCTCAGCAACTTAGTGAGACTCTATTTCAAAATAAAAAGGGCTGGGGGTGTAGCTCAGAGGTAGAATGCCCCTGGATTCAATCCCCAGTTCCACAAAAACAAAAAAAACAACCAAATTCTGCTTCTGCTCTCTGGAATGTTAAAACTCCCACCCTTGCCCCTTGGCCTGCTAAACTCTTACTTGTCTTTCACACTTGAGTTGAAAAGTTTTTTCCTCCAAGTTTCCTTTTCTGACTGCTCCCTCCACACCCAAGTCCTCATCAGGTGGCACCCCAGTGTGTTTCCACAGGTGCCTGCTCCTCTCATCATAGGCACCTCCGCACTGAAATTAACATTGTGTTAAAATGATGATTTATTGACCTGCCATCCTTGGGCAATTAGGTAATGCTAGCTGCAGAGACAAACCAAGCCAAAATTTCATATTTTAACACGATGAAGGCATGTTTCCCACTTATACAGCTGTCCTGTCACAGATGAAACTGAGTCTGGGACAAAATTAACTAGCGCTGTTTATTCATAAACGTGGGCAAGAGAACCCATCTGCCATCACCTTCATTTCAGCTGGGACCCGAAGGTGTCAGAAAGGCACGTAAGTTTTAAACAGTAGGAAGAAGAAACACTGGGACAATTTCTGATTGGCAAATGTTCTATTAAAGTAGTGTTTTGGAAGTGGGGGAGACTCTCATTGGTCTCCAGATACATTTTGCAGGCTTTGATTGGCTGCAGGGGTCAACTAAGCATTTTGTAGACATTTTAAAAGAGAAAGGATTGTTCACTGTTAGTCCTGGAGGTAGGTGTGTGTGTGTGTGTGTGTGTGTGTGTGTGTGGTCACTGTCATCATGGTCCTTAGAAAGGTGGCTGCCATAATGACAGGAGTTGCTCAGCCCAAGAATAAATTTCCTAGTGGTTTTCTTCTCTGCGATGACCCAGGGACCCAAGCCCCTTCCTTTTATGACCCTACAATCCTCTAGGTTCAGTGAGCAGATAAGGAAAGAAATGGTACTATACCTCTTACAAACCCCAAATAGGAACTAGTAAACATTACTTTTCGTTCACATTCTATAGGCCGATTGAGTCCTGTGGACGTTGCTCGTTACAAAAGATGCTGAGAGACATATCCCCACTGGACAGCAGCCTCCCTGGACTCTGCTACAGCAGGAAACATCAATTTTGCGTGAACAATTTCCATCTCTACCACATATCCCCACTAGATTCTAAACTTTTCCATTGCCTAATAAAGGGATATTTCTATATATTATCGCTGCCTAAGAAATGATTGAATAATTAAATCAATAAATGTTTAAATGGCTCAAGCATCTGAAAACTCAAAGTCACTAAATTTGCTTCTTTCTATTTCTGGAGATTTACTCAAATTATGGGTAATAAAAATAAAAATATGCAATATATAGATATAAGGCATCATTCTGAAAGCTAATACTGAATATCCCTCAATCTGCAAAAAAATAAAAATGAATCTAAGCAGCACTGTAAGTACTAAATATCAAATAAACCAGTAGCCATATTTTGAACAACAAAAAATAACACTATGAAATAAATAGAGGAAAAGTTCCCAACACACTTGCCAAAGATGGAAATCATAAGGGTCATACACTTGATCTTAATAAACTAGATTTTTATTTAGAATTTTGAGCTAATTTTTAAGGCAGTAAGATCATTTTTAATCACTTCTGTTTGTCACTTGAAGGTACAGTATTTCTAAAATAAAATTGTCAAAAATAAAGCATGAAATAAATATCAGCACATCACCTAGTGAAAAATGTAATAAACAACGTTCCAATTAGTTTTAGAGGTATTCAGAATGAATTATCCTCTGCTTTCAGGTTTTCATGAATAATTCAAATTTCACTGTCAGTCGACCTAATTAGTAATTATCCAAACTATTTCTAAATTATCTGGTTTGAAGCTACCTGTGTTGCAACTAGATTCATTTCTGATATAATTATTAACCCCATATATGTTGATCTTGTCTCTCCTTCTGTCTCTGGCAATGCAGCAGGCATCTTCCGAGCACAGAAAAACCTACAGATTTGTTTTATTAATGTGCCACTACCAGATAGCCCCATTAGTGATAAGAACTGACAGCATATGCCACACAAGGAGATATTTTTAAGGCCTTAGGAAGACCTGCCCTACATTCCACTTACTTAACCATATAACAGCAGGAGAGAGTTAACCTTAATGAGAAAGCATAACCTCTGCAGAACAGGTTATGGAAGGAGAGTGAGGCAAACAAACCTACTCAGGGATGGATTGAAATATATTCAATAGATTGTAAAGGCCCCGTATGCTAGAACCATGTGAACCAAGAAAGTAACTAAACACATACAAAAGCAGCTTGGTATAAAAAGGATAATTAATTAAGCTCAAATTTAATGCTAGCTCATAATGCCAGAAATTAGAGAGTGGGTTTTCTTTGTATTTTAAATTGTAATTCATCTCATGTTGTGTATTGCTTAACAATAACATTGCTTACGAATAACATCCTGGTTCCCCCCTCTAAAAAAAAAACCTCACAAAATAGATTGTGACATTCCTACCTCCAACAAAGCCTAAAACCTAAAAACTAACAAATCTTTGGATGAAACAAAACACAAAATACAATTATAATTGTGACACAAAACATACTTCATTGATGGTTTCAACTGCATCGTAAACTCCAGTATGAAAATTTAAATCAATTATGCACACAGTCTGATTTTATCCCACTTATTTCTAGAAAGGGGATTCAGCTGAAATCATATTACCTTTCTCTCCTTAAATATTATTTTTTTTTTATCCTGGAAGCTTTTAGGAATTATAACACTCCCCACTTTTCTTTCAAAACTGTCAGAAGCATTTAGTTTTAACCTGCGGGGGTACATCATAAAATGTTATTTCGCAGTTGCTATTTTCCCACAACAATAACTTTGTCTGTTATTGTCATTAATAGATTCCTCCATTTCCATACACATTCAAAACTATATAAAAACTCTGTTTCCTTTCTTATTCTTTCTTTTTTCCAGATTTTACTGACAACTGGGAAGAATAAAGGATGTGATGGGCATGTGGTCATTTCTTGAGTCTGCCGGCTCAACATTTTCACCGTGCAGTGTTTTTTTCCCCTGTTTTGTTCTTTCTCTTGGATGTATTTATAGAAACTTTTCTTATTTCCTTTGAGTCCCCTAGCTACATTATCTCATTTTGCTTTCTTGCCTCTCTTATTGTGTGCCTGCCTTCCTTGATGGCTAGCTTATATCTATTTCTTTCAATCTCCCCTCTTTTCCATTTCCTATAAAATTCTATTTTGTATTTCAGCGCTCAGAGAAACCCACCCTCACCCACAGATATTTTTTAATCTTCTCTGTATTTTTAACCTGTATTGGAATGGCTGTTCAGCTTCCCATGCTGAGCTCCTTTTAAAACTCATTTCTTCCCCCTTTTACCTACCCCTAGCAATTTGCCGCTGACTTCAAGTGATTGTTTTGCTCACTATCCTAATAGATCTTCAGGCTCATGCACTATGTATTGCATGAAGGGTGGTGAAAAGGTATCTAACAATTATAAGGGACATACTGGTCTGAAAACAAAATGGGACATTTTACACACAACTCTCTAGTGTCCAACAAATAAGTGAGTGGGTGATAAGGTTTCACTGCACAGTGCCCTCCTGTGTGACTGAGACAGGACCCAACTCCCTGAGCTAGGAAAATAGAAGGTCCAGATGACCTCATCGGAGATGACTACTGTTGGTCAGCTGATGGACCTAATGGATAAAATTGTGATAGCTGACACCATTGCGAAGGCCAAGCTCAGTTCCCTTAAACTGGATTGATTCTGTATCCAATTCCTCTGAATACTCAAGAGCACTTCAGAACTTTGCTAAAGGAACTTTGGAGACAAAATATTGCAGTGACCTCTCACACTATATATTATATGTATAAGTTTAGCCATAGATCTCTATAAGATGGTGTAATAAGAACAGCTTAGCCTAGCTGGGCATGGTGGTACACACCTGTAATCCCTGTACTTGGGAGGATGAGGCAGGAGGATCACAGGTTGGAGGACAGCCTCAGCAATGTTGCAAGACTCTCAGCAACCTAGCAAGACCCTCTTTCAAATACAAAACATAAAATAAATAAAATGAAATAAAAAGGGCTGGGGATGTAGCTTGGTGGTAAAATGCCCCTGGATTCAATTCCCAATACCACACACACACACACACACACACACACACACACACACACACAATAGCTTAGCCTAAAAGTCAAAGTTCTAAGTAAAAGACCTGCCAGTTAAACCCATAGACACATTTTCAGCAAAAATCTACCAAATATCTCTGACTAGTATTGAAAATCTAAAAAGTTACCTAGAAGTCTAGAAAGTTTTGATAACCAAAATTTACCTTAAGACCTCAAATATATTCCAGTCCAAATACTTTATGATGAAGCCCCAGTAAGCCATCACATATTCTAAAATGAAAGAGCTAAAAAACAAGGAAATTAAACTAAAAGCACTGCTTACCAAAACCAAAGGATATACAGAAAATATGTAAAAGACAATGTAGCTATAGATTTCTTGTGACCCAATGAGTATTGCGCTTATGAGTAAAAACAAATATTATTCAAGTTACCTCATTTCATTCAATTGGTGCCAGTTAAAAAAGAAATCAATCATCAATTTCAGGGTTTCTATTTAGATTCCTTATATCTATTTGAGTCATCTGGAATTCTAGTATCTGTCAGTTAACATTATGAGCACTCCTCCTTCTGGTCATTTTAAAACAGCTGAAGAGTCCTTAGTAACTGGTGGCCTCACTCAATTATTCCGAATGGCTGTTTTCAATAAATGAAAACTATTACACTCGAAACATAGAACCTATAATATGAAAATTAAAATACCTGAGTCCTTCCATCAAAGTGCTTTCAAATTAGCCACAATCTGAGTTAAAAAAAACTGTTTTTCACAAAATACCTATTTTTCACATACCCTTCTAAGTAAACTCTTCATACACATACATATACTCTTTATATACTTTTACACAGATGGCCACAAACACCTGGATAGCTAAAAACACATAATCAACCATAAAATCAAGCATTCTCTCATTGAGGTAGAGAAAGAAAACTGAACTTTCAGAACCTGGAAACAAGACTGGCTGTTAAAGGAACAATAGTAAAAAGCAGAGCCGAGTACACGCCAGTAAATAAATGACATATAAATTTGGTCATGAATAAAAGAAAAAGGACAACTTTTTGTACCATGAAGAAAGGGTAAGAGTAAAATACCATCAACATTAAATGGATTTTTTTCCTTCTTTATGGATTTTACATTTTAAACACATATGTCATGACATTTTAATGTAGCAGTTCTGAAATGGAGAAAAAGCACATTGATTTTGTGCCCCAGAGAAAAATAAACAATAGCACTTTCAAAAAAGGCTTTGGCCTAACACTTCCTTGAACCATATAAAGGACATTTATCCCCAAACTGAATGACGTTGGTAATGATTGCACCGGCTCGCCTGCTCTTTCCATCTGAATATTCCGGTTTGATCCTTTCAATGAGGTCACCATGATGCCCAGGCTGAAATCCAATGTGTTGACAGAAAATCACCAGGAATTAAGATTAACATAAAAATACCCATTCCGGAATAAACTGCATCAATACAGGATCAATAAAGAAAGACTGATATCCTTCAGGTATTTAGCTACAAAATTAGCACTTTTCACAGAAAATATTACTGAGGCTCAAATTTTAAATGTATATCCAAGTAGCAGATGTATTAAATATTTTTCCTACCTGAAATTATTTTTCATTTCATCTTTGGATTTGTTAGAGATAGACACTATATAATGATTTTTAGTAGACCTAAAATAAAATGAAAGAAAATACTTTTGTTAGAGTCAATATAAATGTTAAATAGGTTTAAAATATGCATATTCTACTCTTGATGTAGGTAAAACCTATTAAATGGTGGTACGAGTTATATTTCACCACAAAGGAATTATCTAATTTCTTCCAGCTTTAAATACTATTACCAGAAGATTCTTGTCTTGACACGTGTTACCTGAAATCTAATGGGCCTAAAGAAAGTAAAATATCATTTGTATACTTTTTTATATGAAAAACACTCTACTAACTCAATTAAAAGACATATACTGTAGCTGAGTATAGTGACACACCCTTGTAATCTTAGTACTTAGGAGGCTGAGACAGGAGCATTGTAGTTTCACAACCAGCCTCAGCAACTTTGCAAGACTCTCAACAACCTAGCAAGACCCTGTTTTAAAATAAAAAATAAAATAAGGTTGGAGGTATAGCTCAGAGGTAGAATGTCCCTGAGTTTAATTCCCAGTACCACACACACACACACACACACACACACACACACACAAACAAACAAACAAAAGATATATACTGGAATCTCATTATAACACCTAATTAAGAGGTATGACATAAAACTGTTGTTTAGATAAAATATTATGCTTATGTCATTTTGATAATTCATATTGCAAAAATTCTTCAATCTAGTCTCTACTATAAGCAGTCAGATTTTCATGGAATGAAATGTAGGTGAACAGCCTATAAGCAAATTGTTTTTCTTATGAAGATCAACTCACCTATCACTTTGACAATGGGAAACTCTCATATACCATTGAAGAAAAAAATTAATCCAGACTTCTGATCATATTAGAAACCTCATATTGGAGAGCCTTAAAAAGAATTCCAGCCTGGCATAATGGTACACGCCTGCAATCCCAGTACTTGGGAGGCTGAGATAGGAGGATCGCAGGATCAAGGTCAGCCTCAGAAATTTAGTGAAACCCTCATCAATTTAGTGAAACACTGTTTCAAAATAAAAAATAAAAAAGGCTGGGGGTGTTGCATACAGGTAGAACACCCCTGGGTTCAATCCCTAGTACCACAAAAATAAATAAATAAGTAAATAAATAAAGGCTGTGTATAGCTCAGAGGGAGAATGACCTGGGTTTCATCCTCAGTACCAAACAACAACAAAACAGAGATAATCCCAAGATAAAGACAGATTACTCCCTTTTTGGAAAACACTGAGAAATCTATATGGCCAGTTCCCACCTGACATAGAGACAGAGAAAGGGAAGAGAATTCCTTTCAAAGATGTGGGGAAGTTGTTTGCATTCCTCCATGTCCACTCTTTTCAATCATTTTTCAACTTAAGGGTCCAACCGTACTTGCACACAGTGTGATTAAATATGGAATCAAGTTCAATGGGGCTGTGCCAATGCCCTTATCTTCTTTGGACTCCACCCATTTTTACTGATTGTGTATGCTAAAGGAATAGTCATTTCCAAAAAAAAAAAAATACTATGGCATAATCTGGTGCCACAGAGGTCTCCAAAAACAGTGTTTTTGTTTCCATTTTCAAGAAGAGTACTTAGGGAAGCCCAAGTGATGATTTGGGATCCAAGACAATAACAACTTAATTCAGCTGGCAAAATAGCTATCCAAAGTTATTTTTAATCCATAGCCTTTTTGCGAACAAACTAGTTGGCTCAAATTTGTTAGTCTCACACCCCTACTGAGGCTTATTTTATATTTTGCATTCAAGAATCTGAACATCCCAGAAATGTTGGTACAGATCTTGCATACAGCCTAATCAAATTCATTTTCAGTACAGTCAATTCATCTCCAAAAGATCAAGGAATTTAATATAAATATTCTGCATTTAAAACTGGAGACAAACTGAACTTTGACATTTTTCAGTAAAATATTTGTTTATATGAATGAAATAGACTGATACTTTTTTGTTTCATGATTCAGAAGGTCAATAATGTAAGAACAAGCCCAAATTAATTATATTTTGTCAACACTTTGTCATCAGCACAACATGTTCCATTGGAACTAAGCTTGTGAAATTTTCCAAATAAAAACTGAATGAGAATGCATGGTAAATATTGTATATTAAGTGTATGCATAATTCTGTTCCTCCATTAGCCTACTAAAATAATCCTTTTTTTAAGGACGAATCGGAAGAAAGGAGGAGGGGTAGGGAGAAAGAATGAGCTTCAAGAGGACAAAGGAACAGAAACAAGCATACACAGCCAAAAGATATCAAGGAGTTTTTAGAAGATGAAAACCAGACAAATGAGGGGTAAGTAGTTATTAATATGGGAGAACCCTAAAAAAGAGAATGCTGAAAACCCTATAGGAAATTATGACAACAAGAAATAGTCAATTTATGCAGAATAATCTGAGGAAGAGTCAGGAATTAGAAGCACCAGCTATTTCAGAATGTGAGGATCACAGTAAGACTGAAACTAGGAGCAGCTGGACATCAGGTGAACGCAGGTAGACCTCTGAACTCCCCTTCCAATTCTAACCACCCACAAAACTCCTCTTGGGCAGCTTGGGAGGAATTGAACATTTAAGTTATCCACAGAAGGAGGATAGAGATGTCACCGAAAGCGGAGGACAGGGCCACAATTCAGTAGTGAACAGAGACATTTTTACACATGCGAAAGTGTGATTTCCCCTGCACAGTCCAAACTTCTCACAGCTGGATAATACTGGCCAGACCTATAAAAGGAGAACGATCCTTGGAAAAAGAATCTAGCCAAAAAGAACATATACAGATAGGGATCATCCCCCATGGGAGCCCAACTGTCAGCAAGTTCTGCTCCAACACCGGACTCAAGTTTTCAGTGCCTCAATCTTAAAACGAACAGATAGTCAAGAATTTGAAGAAAGCCTTCAACATAAATGTTACAGTTTAAAACACAAAATAGAAAAAAAGAATTAATGCAAGGAAATGGTTGGAATGCAGGAAGAAAGAATCAACTTCAATGTGTGTTTATAAAATTGATATTCTCAGGCCGGGCGTGGTGGCGCACGCTTGTAATCCCAGTACTTTGGGAGGTGGACACCGGAGGATCCGGGTTAGCGGCCAGCCCCAGCTCTCTCTTTCTCTCTCCCTGTCTCTCTCTCTCTCTCTCTCTCTCTCTCTCTCTCTCTTTCTCTCTCTCTCTCTCTCTCTACCTAGTGAGGCCCTCCGCAACTTCGTGAGACCCAGTTTCAAAATAAAGTATAAAAAAAATAGGGCGGGGGTATAGCGCGGAGGTAGAACGCCTCTGGGTTCAATCCCCAGTACTGCAAAAAAAAAAAAAAATTGATATTCTCAGAGAGAAGAGAACAAGTTAAAAAAGACAGGTTAAAAAAGAACAGGTTATTATATAAAAAAAAGACAATTAGAAAAAGAGACTGGGAAAAAAAAAAGAGACTGGATATTGAAACCTGGTAGTCAGATCTTCCATTGGAGGCTTTGGAAAACAAAGTTGAGAAATCTTTCAAATACGTGGTCAAAAGAAAAAAATTAAGGACAAAATATATAATTAATCTAGGAAGTTTAATTTCTAATCAACAGAAGTACGAAAACAAAAATGATACAGAGAAAATGAAGAGTATTTTTTTTTTTTGTACTGGGGATTGAAAGCATGGGCATTCTGAGTTATACCCCAAGCCCTTTTTTTATTTTATTTTATTTCATTTTTGAAACAGAGTCTTATTAAGTTGCTGAGGGTCTAAATTGCTGAGGCTGGCCTCCAACTTGTGATCCTCCTGTCTCAGCCTCCCAAGTACTGGGATTACAGGAATGTGCCACCAAACTCAGCTAGAGAGGAGAGTTTTTAAGAAATAAAATTTCTCTAAACTGAAAGGATACATTACCAGATTAGTTGCCATCAAAACTATTCAAAGATCACTTTCCATACAGACACACAGCATGAGCTTCCAGAGCTCTGGAGGTAAAGATGTCATCCCAAAAGCCCCCAGGAATGAAAATCATGTTTTAGCATGAATTTAGAGAGAAGATTTTATACTACACAAGGAGATACAGTGAATATAATAAAAAGTAAAAGACTTAAAATATTTTCTTCTTTGTATATGTGTAGAGGAGCCAATGTAGCTACTTCTGTATGTTTTCATAGGAAAATGCTTCTTTTGCAAATTTAAAAGAATCTTGTTATATTCTTTTCTTCTATTTAAAAGAATCTTGTTATATTCTTTTCTTCTATTTCACAGATTAGGATTTTTTTTTTCTTTTGGTACTGGGGATTGAACTGAGGGGTATTCTGCCTCTGAGCTACAATCCCAGCCCTTTTTATTTTTTGTTTTGAAGCAGGGTCTCCCTAAGTTGCTGGGGGTCTAAATTGCTGAGGCTGGACTCCAACCTGAGATCCTCCTGTCTCAGCCTCTGAAGTACTGGGATTGCAGACATTCACCACCACCATGCTCAGCTAGAAAATTCTTGACTAGAAAGAAGCAGTAGTTCATGAAAATCCCATGGCATCCTTCCCAAATGCCTTGTGCTCCCATGGGGTGCTGCTCCAAGATACTAGAAAGGACTTTTGAAGGCATTCAAAGCAAGCGTGAGAAACAAGTTACAATAACACTAATAAGACCTATGTAACTCAATATTCAAATAGAAATATGCTTTCTAGAGATGGTAATAGTATATGCCTGGCACATGCTTTAATTCTCTAGAAACCTAGTTTCCTTTGCAATAAATCCTGCATAATCCTGGCACCTACTTCATAAAGATGCAATCAAGATCAAGCAAGATACTATGTCCAAAACAGCAAAGATCCTGCCTAGAGAGTAATTAGAAATCAATCAATAAATTTTAGCTCGTTTTCACATTTTTATTCATATACACATTGGTATTATTTTATTTGCTAATTTTACTGCTCTTTTCAGTGAAGGAAATTAGCGTAAACGTTAAACGCAGAAGCAAAGTCACAGTGGGTACCTGAGCTAGGCATGGTTGAGCCCACCAAGAGACACAGCACCAGGTCAGACCCAGATCTTCTGACTGCTTCCTTTGTCCCCCACAGTCTCCACACCTGTCCAAATGCAGCAGATTTATACAAATGTGTAACATAATGAAATGCTAATGAGGGGTTTTAAAATATTGAGATCAGAAGCTAACAGAGAACTGAACTCCTCAAAAGTCTTTTATTCTTTAAGGAATAAGTTCTGTTTTTCGTAGTTTAGTTTAACTAAGCCCAAAGACTCTCTCTTTCCTGTGCCCTAGGGATGCTCTAGTTTGACTGAAGCCTGATCATTTAATGTTTTGCTTTAATGATGGGAACATGTCTCCTTGGAAACACACTCTCCAGGAAATGATCATTTTTGGTACTTGAGTTGAGACCTTCCACGTATAGGAAACAGATAACTGGACAAGCATGAATTTCCTTCCAGACAGCTGACGTTAGTTAAATCCATCTACTAAATCATGAGTATTAACATCAATATCTCTAACTGTTTAGATCTTGAATTTATGTTCTAGGAACTCATGATAAAACACGTGTTTAACTACTGCTGAGAATTAAAAGTTTGGTCTCATTAAACATACGTGTGCTTTGCGATTAAAACATTAAGGCAGTGTAGATATTGATTAAGACTCACTCTTGAGTTGGGCTCCAGTTCTCACCTGAGACACTGCAGCCCCCTGTGCCTACGGTGCATGTTGGGCAGATACACTAAACAATGCTTTTGAAAGCACTTAAGGTAGGACCTGTCATAACGTTAATGTTCAATGGAATATTGCTTCTATTGGTATTGTATTTTTCTGAACTTTGTACAATGCCATAAATCTGTAGTAAAAATACTTTATTTTTGTACTAATCTTCCCCCTTTTAAAAGTAAACTATTAAGACAATTTTTTCTAAAACACATAGTTAATAAGAAAATAAATCAATAAGTTATTTTAATTTTTCATTTGCTTGTCTAAGCCTCCAAATGTTGATTTCCTATTGGCAACAATTTAGGTAGCACAACTGAGATCATATCCCAGCAATTCCAACTCTACTTCTGTAAAACCACCCGGTCAGAAATTGCTAAAGGATTGTGCACTAAAACATAAACTCCCCATTCTTTCTTTCTTTCCTTCCTTTCTTCTTTTTTTTGCCTCCCCCCCCGCCTTTGTCTTGGTTGTCAATAAATAGCGCTTACTGTTAGGGAAGGGAAAAGAATAATGCTCATTGTGTTTCATAAATGGTTCAAACATTCAGCACATACCTACATTAAAAGATTCTCCTTTTGTCTGTCACTAATGGGAAAACCACAATAGAAACCTGTGACTTGCTCTAGGGCAACAATATTTTACAATCTGCCAATTTATTGAAGCACCATGGTTGCCTGAAATTTGAATAGTGAAAAGAGAAAGAAGAGAGGGCTTTATGACAGGTCAAGGGGAAAGGGTTCATGTAGTGGCCTGGAGCGAGGCCAAGGGCACATCCCTCAGTAAAGTGGAAAGTTATTCTCACAATCTAAAAAATGTTAGAATTTAATATGGTTTTGATTATTTTATACTGTACTCATGTGTGTATCAAAAGGCATGCCATCTTTTTATGAAATCTATACAAGTGTTTCTTAACAGATCAGCCTTTAGTCTAACATAGATCCAGATAGTTTATTTGAGTTATAATGTTAAAAATTCATAGACATTCAGATCCAGAAGATACCAAGAGTTTCCAAAGTTGATTGATTCAGATAATTGTATCTCCTTGTGTTTCTTCCAAAGAAGAGATTTCATGACTGACCAAATAAACTTTAGAATCATTGGGATAAATAAACTTCAGTAACTTTTTCTCTTTTCTTCTCTTTATTATTAAACTCCAGAACTTCTAGGAGCCTTTAATATGCTAAATTATGTTATAAATTTTAAAGAAGATGATATAGGACTGCCTTAATTCTCAAGCTTTTATGACGTGAGAATTATTTTCAACAGTACACTTATCCAGTGACTCTATTAAACAATTAGGAAGAATGCTAACATAATCTAGAGGATTATATGTAATGTCTGGAAGCCAAATAATGAGGTCGCTTTTCTCAATAACAACAGACTTATTAGTAACAGAACTAGGAGTGGGCCTCACCCCTTTGATTCCTAGTTCAGCACACTTCCACTCCATTGCAAATGTTAACAACTTCTGAGACAGAAATGTAGTTTGAGGCTAGGAAAATGATTTAATTCTATATAAGCTAAATTGAGCTGTGTCAAGGATCTAATATGTGGTAATAGTAACGAAAATGTCCTGGATGAGAAGTCAGAGACTTGGTAGCTCTTAATGTGAAGAACCTCACATTACTCTGAAAAAAATGGAGACCACCTTTCTTCATGTCATAAGGATATTATGAAGATAAAAATTTAAAATATGCTGCAAAGTACATTGGAGCCATTAAATGGCATACATGTTACTGGTCATTAACATCATTTCAGTTATCTTGGTTTTTAGAACTTACTTTTGCAATTATTTTATTTCCTTTTCTACTATGTTGTCTCAGGATGTCCACAGAAGGGTCGTTACTAATCTTTAAAAAATTATCAAATCATCAATTATCTTATTCCATTTAATCCGACAATAAGAAAAATTTCTTTTTTTTTTTTTTTGTGGTGCTGGGTATCAAACCCAGGGCCTCATACATGCTAGGCAAATGCTCTACACCTGAGTTTCTCCCCCACAATTCTTGAAAATACGTGGAGTATAAGAAATTTAGTCTATAAAATCATTGTTTTCAACTTGTAATATTCTGGTAGAATGTATAAACATGAGGCAATATATTCTTAAGAATGTGAAGGCCAGGCGTGGTGGCGCACCCTTGTAATCCCAGTACTTGGGAGGCTGAGATCGGAGGATCTGGGTTTGTGGCCAGCCTCAGCTACTTAGTGAGGCCCTCCGCAACTTAGTGAGACCCTGTTTCAAAATAAAGAATAAAAAAATAGGGCTGGGAGTGTAGCTTGGAGGTACAATGCCCCTGGGTTCAATCCCCAGTACTAAAAAAAAAAAAAAAAAAAAAAAAAAAAAAGAATGTGAAGGTGAGATTTCTGGATAGAATACAAAATTTTCAATCTAAGCCTAGATTTTTATATGCTTAGCATCTAAATGTGAAAGAAAGGGGACATTTTATATATAAGCAACTGAAAAATATTCACAGAGGAATCATTCTGTTATTTCTTAGAAGGACAATATTTCCATGGATTCACTATTTTTTCCACAAATATCTGTTAGATAATCTAAAAGTATTAGAAATTACTTTTCCTCCAAGGAATGTATTAACAACAAAACAAGAAAGGTTCTCATGAAGTTTACATTCCTATGAGTAGAGCAAAAATAAACAAGCAAAAAGGTCATTGCAGCAAAAGACTTTGAAAATGATACAACAGGCTGATGAGGTAAAGAAGGGAGAAGGATTCCTCATCGGGAGGAAAATATTCAGGTGGGATGACAGGGAAGGCCCACCTGTGGAAGTGGCATGCAAGCTGATGGCCGGATGATGAGAAAGAACCGGAAGGACCTGTAAAAATCTAGAGGAAATAGTTATTATTGAGTGGCAGTCATTGAGCCTTGGGGTTTAAATTCCATTGGGGAGAATAATAAAAAAAAGAATGAAGGGGCAATAGAGAAGTTTGATGATCAAGGACATCCTAATCCCAACACTGCAGTGTGAGCACAGCCAAGAGGACACAAGCAAGAACTGTGATTCCACAGATACACAGGGCATCTCCAAAGAGAGCTGCAGTGGACAGAATATACTCACTGATTGGAAAGGAAGTAAAAAGAGCAGCACAGAAAAAAAAGAAGGAAAGAAAAAAATACTGGTTAGCTCAGCCCAGACCAGCCCAGACCAGCCCAGCCCAGTCCAGCCCCTGCAGTGTTGCAGAAAAACGAATCCCAAGGAGAATAAATACAATCTTCTCAATGTAAAGAACAGCAGCTGGATAGGGATAAAAATATCTCCAGCTCGGCATGGTGATGCAATGATAAGACTGAAAAGGATGGAAGAAGAGGTATACCTTGGTCAGCATGGGCTACCATAACAACATGTCGTAGGGTGGGTAGTTTAAACAACAGAAATTTATTCTCTCATGGTTCTGGAAACTCAAAGTCCAAAATCTGAGTGTTTGCATGATCAGTTTCCAGGAAATACTGTCTTCCTGACCCCCAGACAGTTGTCTTCTCTGTTTTCTCAGATGGGGAGGGGGCAGTGGGGAAAGTCACCTTTAGTGACTAAAGAGACTAAAGAGTTAAATGTATTCTTTACTTTAAAAAGGTGTATAAAATGAAAGTTCTGATAGATAGAAATACATATATATATGGATACACACACATAGTATTTGGTGGATTATGTATCATTTTATTTATCCTTTGTCCATCCCTGATCTTCAGCCTATGTTTAGAACGGTAACGCATAATGACATAAGATTGGGTGGCAAATAAATATTGGCATATTTTTGGTGTAAAGTTCAAGACTTTGGAATCTTATGGATGTGGTCCCCTAGTCTCTTGAGCCTATAATAAAGGGATACTAGCCTCTTTGAAGAGTAACCAACAATAAAATATCTTTTCTTCTTTCCATTTACCCATCCCTTTACTTCTTCAAAAGCATATGTCAAAATCCAGGTATTTTATTTCACCACCAAAGAGGAAATGTTGCTATCAGTTGTTCAAGTTTGAGGACATTGCTCAAGTCAAATTGACTAGGAGTAGAAGTTTATGAAAGGGTATATTAGTTTTCTCAAAATTCCATAATGAAATATCAGAGGCTAGGTGGCTTACACAACAAAAATCAATTTTCTTACAGTTCTGAAGTCTACAAGTCCGGAATTGAGGTCTTCCAACAGGGTTTCTGGTGAGGCCTCTCTTCCTGGCTCCTAGACCACTGCCTTCTCTGTGTCCTTAAGGAAAGAGAGAAATCTCTGGCATCTTCCTCTTCTCATAAATCCTATTCTTATGTTCTCATTTAACCTTATTTACCTCCTTAAAGACTCTATTTCCAAATATACTTACATTCAACATGTGAATTCAACATACACCTTGGGGTGCATAATTCAGTCCATAACGAAGGGTTTTAAGGGGGTGAGATATGTTTCCTTTTGCTCCTTAATAATATATGTATCCAGCGGGTGTGGTGGTGCAGGTTTGTAATCCCAGTACTTGGGAGGCGGAGACCGGAGGATCTGGGTTCATGGCCAGCCTCAGCTACTTAGTGAGGCCCTCCGCAACTTCGTGAGACCTGGTTTCAAAATAAAGGATAAAAAAAAAATAGGGTTGGGGGTGTAGCTCGGAGGTAGAACACCCCTGGGTTCAATCCCCGGTACCAAAAAAAAAATAGTATATGTATCCATTAGCTCCTGCCACAAGGTTGTGGTGGTGCAAACCTCCTCTAAACACAATGGGGGTAAAACCACACGCTTTATCTCCAGACCTCTGGGAAGGCTGATGCCGGTGCAGGCTGCGTTCAGAGGCCCACTGTTTCCACCTGGTCTCGCTTTCACACCTGGGGGTGTCCTGGCTGATGCTCTAGACTAGGTTGTGATGAGTCAGCTCTGTTGTATGTAATCTTCCTCCTGGGATCTGCAGATGGAGCCCGTTTTGTTCTTCTCATAGTAAGAAGTTCAAGAAAGTGTGTCTAATCACACTCAGGATCTTTGCTTGTGTGAAATCCACCGACACCTCATTGGCCAAACAAGTTATTTGGCTAAACTCAGAGTCAAGGTAAGAAAATTATGCTGAATCCATGGCAGTAGGGAAAAGAGATTAAATAAGTGTTAAAATTAATTTAGTGTACCATTTTATACAAAGCTTTTTTATCCACTTCAAATGTTGAGATGTGAAATCTGGTATAGACTTTGGGGTAGAAAAAAACTAAACAGAACATTAATTATACCAGAAATTTGGTTCTAAACCTTAAAAATGAAGTCTCAACAAATTATAGTTTAACTAATTAAAATTCTACATTGGGATTTGGGGTCCCTAGCAAGTGTTAACTTGCCTGGTTTAATTAATTGTGTGTGTGTGTGTGTATACACATATATGTGTGTGTGTATGTGTGTGTGTGTGTGTGTGTGTTTATATATATCCCAAACCTTTCTCCAATTCATTCTAACCTTTAAGATGATTTTAAGAATTGGGTGTTTATAGCTGGGCGTGGTGGCACATGCTTGTAATCCCAGTACTTTGGGAGGCGGAGACCGGAGGATCTGGGTTCACGGCCAGCCTCAGCTCTCTC
>PVJS01016439.1:0-37491 GCA_004027185.1 Glis glis | reverse complement strand
ATACATAAATAAATAAAGGGAATGTGGGGGTACCAAGGGCACATGGTGCTCTCTCCCTAACACCTGACCCCTATGCAACCCTCTAACCTCCCTGAGCACTCATGCCACGCAGGCATGACACACAGAAGGACATACTGTGTCTGCATGTGAAGCCCACAGGCTGAGGGACCTGGAGTATCTGAGAACAGACGTTTATTTGTGGCTTGCTTTGAACACACCTCACCTTCATTGTATGTTGTGAACCCCTCTTTATTAGTTGAGGCAAAATAACAACATTCCAAAGATGATTCTGTCCTAATCCTTGTAATCTGTTATTGCTACCTTTCATGGCAAAAGGGTCTTTGAAGATATGATGAAGCTGGGGAAATTACCCTGCATTCACTCGGGCGGAGGGTTGGTGTAATCACCAGGCTTCTTAAGAGTCAGAGAAAGACAAGTGACAAGAAACCAAAGAGGCAGAGTGACGCAGCGTAGGAACAACTGGGCCGGCCATCGCTGGCTTCAAAGATGGAGATGGGAGCCACCGGCCAAGGGATGCAGGGAGCCTCTTGAAGCTGGGAAAGGTGAAGCAATGGATTCTTCTCAAGAGCCTCCAGAAGGAATCTGGCATTGCTCACACCATGATTTTAGCCTGGAGAGACCCATTTTGGACTTCTGACCTCCAGAATTATGAGCTGCTAGATTTGTGTTCTTTTAAGTTTTATGGTGACTTGATAGAGTAGCCACTGACAATTTATACAAATGTGCTCCTGGATGGGGTGGCCTCGCTTCCCTAGACAACCTTTGCTCAGATGCTTGGAAACTGGAAAACCAGCATGGAAGATTTACGCAGAAACCCCACTTTGGGGGGAGTTTAGTCACAAATATTACCCAAGAGCTAGGAAATCTTAGGGTTTTAGGAATGGAAGATTTGACGTCCTCATGCTCAAAAGAAATGATAATATATTACTACTTCTCTGGATAGAAAAATGTCTCTTCCTCTTTAAAGATAGGCTCTTTGGTTTAGAATGGGCTCTAGGTCAGAGCTGTATTTCAGATCAACTGTTAATATTTTCATTTGGATTTGGGACCAGGACTATTTATGGGTCATAATATAGCCACTTGAATTTTCCCAAGTGTTTTTAGAATTTTCTCATGTATAGTACCATGCAATGGTGCGAGTGTATCATTAAATTTAATTATAAGGGTCTTGAAGGAGGTCATTTTCCAAAAAGAAAATCACAGTGTAAACCAGGTGTGGTGGCGCTCGCACGCTTGTAATCCCAGTACTTGGGAGGTTGAGACCGGAGGATCTGGGTTCGCGGCCAGCCTCAGCTACTTAGTGAGGCCCTCCGCAACTTAGTGAGATCCTGTTTCAAAATAAAGAAAAAAAAATAGGGCTGAGGGTGTAGCTCAGAGGTAGAATGCCCCTGGGTTCTATCCCCAGTACCGCCAAAAAAAAAAAAAAAAGTCACAGTGTGAAAGGAGCTAACCATGACCTCTGTACCCTTGAACTAGGAAGGAAACCTGTTGATCTGCCTTCCTTTCCACACCAGCAGGATCCATTCATTAGTGACAGGTTCGTAAGTTCCATCATGTCTGTTCTTATAACCTGAGAAATAACAAAGTCACCTATTCTAGAGGATTGAGACAAACATTTATTTACTTTTTTTCAGAATAATACCCGACAGTCCAATAACCTGAAAATGATGTAACATTTTCAGCAACATAAGTAATAATTACACCTGCCGAATGATCAACACCTTAAGAATTTTGTGGTTGTTGCTGTTATCGGGCCAATTTGTCTTTCATTAGCATGTTTAAAAATATCAAACACATACATATCAGATTGTTTTCAGTTCCTTAGATTTCTACCAAAAGACCCCCTCCCCCAATGAGAAGGACTTGAAAATAAGAGAAATAAGATTGATTTACATTTGAACATTACTCTGTGAAGTCTTCAAGTCAGAGCCCAGAGAGATGGAGTTCCCAGGGCTTGAGGGTAATCCGACTAAATGGATATGTAAATAGACTTGCTCTAAGGTAGAGATGATCGAAAAGGGGAAATCTTCAAACAGATGTTGTAATTGCCTATCTAATCTTTGTCCCCAGAGTAGAAACTGGTGGCAGGTAGTGACAGCCAATAAAATCCAAATGCTTTAGTTGCTCTGCAGGGACTGTAAAGTGGTTGCACCCACCCTCGGTCTGGTTTCCCCAGCAACATTCTGATATTTATTTGGCTTCCCCTATTGCAGATCTTGCAAATGGAGAGACTATGCCCCAGGGGTGTTATTTCCCATGGCAAAAGAAGAATTGGTGTTCTCCTGAGCGCAGTTAATTTGAGCCTCCTTGGGTGATGACCCTGCATTGCGAAGTATACAAGGCCAGTGCTCCACTACTCTGGATTGGGGTAGATTGGCTAGGACGGTGGAGCCTCCTGTGGGGCGGCCAGCCAGATTGTATCTGGTGGGCACAGACTGCCATCTGCGCACAGCTCTAGTGACTGCCCACGGGCACCAAGTGGGGAAACCATGTGCAGGGCGAATTGGGGTGTTCTGTAGCCTGGCCTGCATTTGTATCTTGGCTCTGATACCTTATTCCTACTTGACCTTGGGCACATAGCTTAACCTTGATAGGTCTTAGTTTTCTTATCTGTAAATAAGTAGAATACCTACATTTTAGATGGTATTCTATAACCTGTTACTCACATGGCAAGAGAGTCCTCTGAGATAAGATGAAGTTAGGTAAGCAAATAGTAAGCATCCGAGACATTTTAGTTGCCCTTTTAATTTTGTTAGCTAAAGGCATCGTAGGACACTGCAAGCAGCTAATTGAGTAATTAATTCATTTATCCATTTAAACATATTGATTAAGGCTCTCTATGTGGCCGACACTCTGCTGTGTGAATTTCTGGGGAGAGAGCAATCAACAGGGCAGGCAGTATAGCCTCCAAGCCCGATTTCTCTTGCTTTCATCTTGGTTTTTATGTTCTTTTCTCATCTAATTAGAAAAAAACCCATAGATAAATAGATACTCATCTTAAACCAATTTGAAATGTAAGCAAAATACTTATATTGAACTGAACTTAACCCAGAATCAATTAATCAGCTTTATATTATAGAAAAAAATTCAATACAAAATTTCTGTTTTTGCTTACATTAGAGACTTTCTAGGTATCGGTAGCCAGCATATTAAGACATTTTGCTATTGCAACATTTTAGCATTGAATCTTTGCCTTGTCTATATTGCAGAATTCTTTTTGTAGCCATTAATTTTTCTTTGAAATGAATATGCTAAGGCATACATGTAATGATCCATGGAAATATTGACTTTACATTAAAGAAACAGCCATAGCCAATTTGCATGTGTTAATTTGCATATAGAGTCCAGCTCATTAGACATAAATGTGTTTTCAATGTAATACACGTTATTTTTGGACTGTGTGATATGATGAGAAGACGTGACTTTCTTTTCAAATCTGACCTTTTAGATGACAAACAGAATTCTGTTGACTTCTTATAGCCTGTGCCTTTTAGGTGCAATATTTTTATAGTTACTGATTTCATAGTGAGAACAGCGGTTTCCAGCAGTTGGTCAGAATCCTTCTGCAGGTGTGGGGCAGGTAGACAGAGGGCTTGAGGTCTTAGCTGGGAACTCAGGCTTGTTTGGTATCACTGGACGACCAGTTTCTTCAAGCCTAGGATGCTGTTTACAGGGAGGACACAGGGCCTCTGACATAAGGTGTAGCAGGGAGGTGGCCTGAGGCTGTGAGCAGTGGTCACCACCTCTGGAGGGGAAGGTGGCATGGACACCCAGCACATTGCCTCCGGCCCGACCCGGTGAGCTCATCCCAGGTCCCAGAGGGCAGTGGCCTGTGTGGAAACCAAAGGGAGTCTTGGGGGGTGCTGAAAGCACAGGCCAGTCTGCCTTATAGCCTACACGGGGTACAGGGGAGCATGAAGGTTGGCTCCCCCTTTGGGGATGACTGGCAGGTTTGGACTTGGAGTGAAAGGGGAGAGAGCCCAGGATGGAGGAGTGCTGAGAATGTATCTTCAGGACCCTCTGTGAGGTGGATGGATGGGAGCGGGAGCGTGGGAAGGAAGCAGAGCGACACATTCCCATGCCCGTGTCTGGCCCAGCCACCCTCCTCAGCCCTGTGCATGGAAGGGGAGCCGCTGCTCAGCAATACCTGCTAAGGTGTGCACTGTGTACTGGGAGAGGTTTACTTTCTTGGACTGCATGTGTCTTCTAGGTGGGATCAATGTGGTGTTTTAGTGATGTGGCCCAATTTAAATGCTTTTAGTTAGAATCCATTTCCCCCTCCTCTGGTCTTCTCTTGAGCACCCCAGCTATGGCTTCTGTGCTCATCACAGGAGTGTTGGTTCCCCTGAGCTTCCTATCTCCCCCATACATGGTAACTATTGGGGAGCTGGGACTGTGTCTTATTTATCTTTCTTATTAAGCACAACATCTCCCCAATCACTAGGGATCCGGATTGACTGTGTAATGAAAAAACCTAAAAACTGGTTGGAAATTTAGGGGCTCATTTTTCTCCTGCCCACGACTGGTGCAGTGCCTCTTTGATGTCACCAGTGTCCCAGGATCCTTTGGCTGTCCATTCTGCTCTCCTTACCACTCTCAAGTTTACAAAATGACTCTTATACTTCTGTCATTACATCTACCTTGCAGGTGGCAAGAAGGAGAAATGGGCAGATCCAGAGATACTGGCCAGCCCCCTGTGTCTTTTATTACAGGTTGAGTAGCCTTTATCTGAAATGCTTGTGTTCCAGATTTAGGGCTTAAAATTTTTTTTTAGAATGTTTGCATATTTTGACATTTTCAATAGCTTTATACTACAGAGGAAAGAATAAGCCAATGAAACACAGTGAATAACGTTCATAGCTCTTGGCCCACACGAGGCACCCTGGGGAGCTTTTTAGTGCATAGACTGGCATACATACTGATATGACACCCTTTATGGGGGTGCTTTCATGGGAGAATCTGGGTGTGTGCAGAAAAGATATACCACAGCTGGACAGGACTGGGTCGTTCTTTTTTTTTTCTTCCCTTGAGGATGCTGAATAAACTGTGTCTTGCGTGTCTGTTGTGACTGCGACCTGTGACATCAGGTGCAGAACTTTCTTACTTGCACAGCATCATGTTAGTGCTCAAAAGGTTTTAGGATTTTGGAGCATTTCAGATCTCAGACTTTTAGATTAGAGATGCTCAAATTTATTAGGAAAATAAAATTGATTTCTGTTCATATCTCACCAGCTAGAAGTGTGCTATGTGGCCATCCTTAGCTGCAGAGGAGCCAGGGAAATGAGGTATTCCTTGTTTTGTTTTCAAAGGAGCAATACAAGCCAGGTGCAGAGATGCATGCCTGTAATCTCAGTACTTGGAAGGCTGACACAGGAGGATCGCAGGTTTGAGGAGAGCCTCAGCAACTTAGTGGGACCCTATTTCAAAAAAAAAAAATAAAAAGGGGTGGAGGTGTAGCTCAAAGGTAGCATGCAACAAACAAAACAAAACAAACAAGCAAATAAAAACAGGACCAATCCATTGCTTCCTGGAGCCGTTGGGGGTCTACTAGTAAAGAAGAATGGAAAATAGGGTATGCAGCTAGCATTGAGTGGCATCATCCTCCCACACAGAAATGACTCAAATAAGTACTTGCAGAATGAGCCACAGGGCTTCCCCGTTGTTGGACGCCCAGGGTTAAGGGCGTCCTGAGTCCTGGTTGGTCATAACAGCAACAGCCTCAAGAACCTGTGTTTACTGCCAGGCATCTCTTTATATAATGACACATATCAGCATGCAAAGACCCTCCTTGCAAACTGTGCATCCAGGGAGGGCAGGGCGTCTTTGCCAGGCATGCTCAGGAATGAGTGCGGCTTCCTCTCACTCACTCTCCCTCCCTCTCTCCAAAATATGCATGTGACTTAGCAAGACAAAATATATTACAAGTCAGAGAGACAAGGGAGTCAAAGTGAAAATAAGCTATGATTTGAGCCTGGGCTGAAGTTGAAGTTATTATGCAAATGTGTTCTAGAAAGTCCTTTGTACTTCCTAGAAGCAGGATACAAATTTAACTCTCCGCTTTTTAGCAGTCAGCAGGTAGAGGAAAGTGTCACAGGGCTCACAGTGTCCACAGAGCAAAGACAGACAGTGACTCAGGAGACACTCAAATCCTCCCAACACCGAGAGATCTTATAGGGCAGAAAGAAAGGTGGTTAATAGCTAGAATACCTGAGAACTGTTTGTGCTGTGAGAAGTTAGGATTGAAGGAAACGGAGTGAGGGAGGAAGCTCTTTCGGGCTCACAGTGCTCTGAGAGGCCTTCATGGGGCTATGCCATTTACAGAAGGGGTGGGGATGGTGTAGGTGGAAATTCGTCCTGTCTGGCCAGGGCAGGGAAGTTGTGGGAGGCAATGGGGGTGAATTTGGAGATGGCTGAATGGTCTGGACATTATCAGGTAAATAGCAGCAAACTGTGAAATGCTTACGGCCAGGAAATGACATGATCAAAGTGGTGTTTTTTGGAAATTACTAAGTGCTCATGACGGGAAAACATAGCCTATAATAACTATCAGTTCATATAAAATAGAAGCAGTACATTGATGACAAGAAAATATAAAAGAGCGTGTTCAGCTTAATCACTGAAGCGGCCCAGACGCACCTCTTGTGACTGCATTTTGTTGACACAGCGTTGGAACTGTGCAAGTTGATTTTAACCTCAGTTTTTGGCCTCTACTTCATAAACAGAGACATGGATAAGGAATAGAAAGCCTGTTGTTTTGGACCTTCTAGGCATGATCAATGAGAACCCTCGGCACTGAGCTCTGGAATGCCAAGGGGGAGGTCAGCGGAGACCCCACCTATCCTGGTCCTGCCCTGTGGCGCCTGTGCTGCTTTGGGTAGAGGGGTGCATGGGGCAAGGCTGGGGCTCTTTGGTCCCAGAGATACTTGGTGTGGACCTTGTAGCAGTGCCTGAGTCTAGACGAGACTATGGTTAAAGTGGGAGAAACTAGAAATTGTCTCTGGCCTTGAAGAAAGTAGCCTGCAGAAATAAGGTGTGGGTTCACAGTCATGGCCAACCTGGGGTTGTTCCTGAGCTGGGTCAGGGACTTGGGGTACTTGGTTTTAGGACCAGCAACCTGAATCAGGCATGTTAAGTCATTTGGTGCTATCCTAATTCCCAAACCTCACAAAGGGGCAGCACGAGGGATGTTTTGGAATGCTGGAACAGTTCTTTATGGTATTGAAGTGCTGGGTACGTAACTCATTGCATTTCTCAAATCCCATATAGCTACACACACAGTCTGGAGCCTGGCAGGAATTCATGGTCACTGGGTTGCCACCTCCCTCGGCAACCTCTTTGTATAGCTCTAGTGTCTCTCTAACCCCACAGGAGATATTTTCTATGATCCCGAGAAGAGAGTAATAATCTACTGCTATATAGGTCACATCTAGTGACAAAATAAATTCGTCTGGACCTCACCTGTCACGTGAGGTTAATAGTAATACATCTACCTTTTATGGTGTGAATTTTAAATTAGGTAGAGAATGCAGAAGCGCTGAATGTTGTACCTGGGACTCAGTAAAAGTTAACCCATCCCTCCTCTGTGCCTAAAGCAATTATTTTCTAATAAAAATAATTATACAAAAAAAAAACTCTGCATGGTACTCATCACATGCATTGTCTCATTTAATCGTCACACTAATCCTGTGAATTAAGTATTATTCCTTTGTTTACTGATTTGCCCAAGACCACACAGTTACTGAGAGGAGAATGGAGGCTCTAATATAGGACCCCTGACCCCTAGTCATATATAATTATGACTGTTTCTGGTAACTGGCAGGAAAGGATGGGGTGAACCTTAACCTTCTGTGCTATTTGTGTATTTGGAGTTTGGAGGAGAGTATAAGAAAGTGCAAAAGGGAAATGTTAATTTTTTTAAAATGAAAAAGTGTGTACTATATTTTCACAGAATAAATGGTTTCACTTGAGATAAGAGATAAGCATGCATAGAGCAAATATATCATAATAAGCCAAGATTGACACCATAGGAAGCCCTTATATCCTATGAGGAGAGGTAAAATATACTTGGAAATTTACTACCTGCCAGATAGAACATGCTAACTGCAAAGAGGGTGTGAGCAGACTAGCAGACGCAGTGCTCTGAGCATGCGGGAAGGGGTTGACTTATGGATGGGGGATGAGGACTGTTTCTGATGGATGTGTAATCTTTGAGATGGATTTTGATATTTGAAGATAAGCAGGAAGGTCGTTCTTGTTGGAGAAAATAGGGTGAAAATGCAGAGAGGCATTTTGATTTCCAGTTGGAGGATAGGAAAAGCCAGAAAGAGCTTCCCTCCCAACTTTATACAATGAATAAAAGCTGGGCAAACAGCAAGTTGACTGTTTGTGAGTCCATAGGAGGGCTGCGATTGCAAGGCCCAGCCTGGAGGGAGAGTCGGGCCCCAGCACTGACTTACTTGGGCAAGAAACTGCCGGAAACTGATAGGAAGAGTTCAGCCTGGGAGACTGGAGAATTGGCGAAGGTGGCAGAGTGTACATGGAGAAAGTGAGAGAGGCCCTGTGGGGCGGGAAGTATAAGGGATCAGTAGCCTCTTGAAGGGTTTTTCCTTTATGAATTCCAGCAGTAAGTCACAGAAAACATTGGAGAATCCAGAGAAATTCTTTCTTGTGGGGAGGGCAAGAAACTCTGCCCAAACTCTTCTCTTGCATCTCCCCTGCAGAACAAAAGCTTTATTTGGGGGGAGAAGCAACAACCACCATCACCTTTAGGATCCTGGTAAAATTCTACTCTAGCTGGACGATGAGAGTAGGAAAGATATCTCCAGCCCTGGGGAGGGGTTAAATGACAAGGTGGATTCAGTACTATGCTGGAGGAAAGGGCAGGATCACCAAAAAAATGCCACCCTCCAACTTCCAGGGATACAGTACTACCAAAGACCAAGGCTTAATCAGAACACAAGAGGACCCCCTCCTGCCCTCCTCCCCATCACCAGGCTGACAAGCATGGAGTATCAAGTAACTTGCAAGAGGCTGACCTTCTTGGAGGCTGGTGCAAAGACTTCACTAATTGGAAACAGACAGACTTTGGCAATCAATTCTGACTCTGGACATTGGTATCACTAGAGGACTGTGAAGTCCGTGGGACACGCAGGGTAACCATAGCAACAGTAAACCTCCAAACCTCCATACTTTTTATCCCAGTCTCTCCTGCACTTTTAATGAAAAATTACTAGGCAGATGAAAAGGAAAGAAAAAAAATACCCTCCCCTCCCTAGGAGACAAAGCAATCATTAGAAGCAGACTCATCTGTCAGAGATGTAGGGACTACCTGATAGGGAGTTTAATATAACTATAATTAAATAGGTTAAAAGCTTAAATAGAAAAAGTTGTCAATATGCAAGATCAGATGGGTGAATAGAAATTACTTGAACGAAACAAAAAGAAGAAGGGGCAGACGAGGAAAAACAACAAGAATGAAACAAAACATCTAAGAAGTCTGGGATAATATCAGTCTAACATATACTTGATTAAAATACCAGAAGGAGACACAAGAGAGAGAATGGGTGTAAAAAATTTTTTGAAGAAATAGTAGCTGAGAAATTCCCCAAATTGATGACAGACACCAAATCACAAATCTAAGAAGCCCAGAGAATATCAGGCTGGATAAATATGTCAAAACAAACAATATCATAGTCAAACAGTTGTAAACAAAAGATAATTTAAAAAATCTTAAAGGCAGCCAGAGGAAAAAAAGACGAGTTATAGAGGAACAAAAACAAAATTAAGAGCAGACCTCTCTTCAGAAACTGTGCACATTAGACTACAACAGTATGGCATTTTTAATGTTTAAAAGAAAAGAACTGTCAACCTAGAATTCTACCTCCAGTGAAAATCCATCTTGAAAATGAAGGAGAAATAGATTTTCTCAAACAAACAAAACTGTGGAAATCTATTACCAGTAGACTTACTCTACAAGAAATGTTAAGGGAAGTTCCTTAGGCAGAATTATAACACCAGACAGAATCTTGAATCTATACAAAGAAATGAAAGGGAATAAATGAAGGTGAAATAAAATTCAGTTCTTCCTATTTTTAATTACTTTAAAATAAAACAGTGTCCCAAACAAAAATAGTTGCAATGTACTGTATGTTTCTCACCTACCTAATGGTAGAATGTAAGACAATAGCACAAATAATGGGAGTGTATTAGACAGGGTTCACTAGATTAACAGAATTCACAGAATGAGTATATTTGAAAAAGGGATTTATCAGATGGGCTTACAGTTTGAAGCAATGTAATCCCAAGTTCTGACTGCACGTGGAGAGTGAGAGGAACCAGTAGCTGGTCGAGCGGTCTAAGAGCTGGAGTCTTAGGATCGGAGCAACCACTAATTCAGTCCCAGTCCAAGATGTGAAGATCAGGAAGCTCTTCGGAGAAACGATGGTTTCAGTTCAAAGGGCTGGAGGCCGACGATCTCAGACGAGAGCAGAAGATCAAGAAGCTCTTCAGAGAAACAGCGAAGTTCCAGTTGTATGAGCCGGAGGCCAATGATATCAGGCGAGAGCAGATGCGTTTTCTTTGGAAAGAGTCGCACATTGCTCTACGCGGCTTCTCCCTCTTTTATCTAAGTCCTGCACCTATCAGAATCCCGCTGCCTACATTCAGGGCAGGCTTTCTGTTTAATCTGCTGTTACACACCCAAAGTCACAATATCTTGGGTGTGTCATGATCAGGTCAAGTTGACAAACTAGATTGACTATCACAGGGAGTAAGGAATTGAGACTATCCATTGGTAAGGTCCTCATACTACATGTGGAGCGGTACAATAATAGTCACAGGTAAAGTCTGATTAATTAAAGATCCATGTTGTAAACCCCATGGCAAATACTAAGAATAATTGCTGAAACAGATATCTATACAAACTACAGTGGAGACATAGGTAAAGAACATCTTAGTTATCTTTAGCCAATAAAGGAAGCAGATAAGGGGCAGTCAGGGAGATGGCTGAAGAACCAGAGAGGTGTATCCTTCCAAGAGCCAGACAAGGAGATCATTTCCAGTAGGAAGAAGGGGGATGTGAGTGTTAAGCAATGCAGAGAATTTGTGGAGAGAACAATGCAAGTGTTTATGAAAGTTTGTGATCAGGCTGTCTACACAGAGCCCTTCCAGTGTGGTTCCAATAGAATGGTCAGAAGAGGCTACATTAAAGCCGGGTGTGGTGGCGCATGCTTGTAATCTCAGTACTTGGGAGGCTGAGACCGAGGGATCCGGGTTCACGGCCAGCCTCAGCTACTTAGTGAGGCCCTCCATAACGTAGTGAGACCCTGTTTCAAAATAAAGAACAAAAATAGGACTGGGGGTATAGCTCGGAGGTAGAATGCCCCTGGGTTCAATCCCCAGTACTACAAAAAAAAAAAAAAAGGCCGCATTAACAAAGGGTGAAGTTGCAAATGGGTGATAAGAAAGCTGGGGAATGTAGCACAGGTTGCTTAAAAAAAAAAAAAAGATGAACTGGCCAGAGGTGCGCAGGTGAAGGGAAGGAAGCAGAATTGCTGGAAGTAGCCCCAGGTGACCCCACAGACAGTGAAAGTTAAAATTATTGGAGAAAGCCATTGAAACACGTGAGAAGTAATTGGATAAAGTTTGCTGGTGGTGGAGTTAGCCTTTGAAAGGAGAAGCAGCTCATGTTTTTAAAAGCAGGGTAAAAAGAAGGGAGGTAGAGCAAGAGAACCTGTTGGATGCAGAGAGGAGGGTGCTGAGCTGAGCTCATCCTCGGTGTCTTACATCCTGTAAGTAAAGTCAGATGCAGGTCTTCAGTAGCCAGAGAAAGGTGTTTCTGATATGTTCTATGTCTTCCTTTCATCACGTTTTAGATTTTCTCTTTCTTCCATTCCCCTGCTGTATTAGCGTCTTAGGGCCCCCATAACAAGAGTAAGATGCGCATCCCTCATCTGAAAATCCCAAATCAGAAATGCTCCAAAATCTAACACTTTTTTGAGTATCATGCTCAGATTTTGGAGCATTTTACATTTTAGATTTTCACTCAATTGGTAAGGTCTAAGTAAATATCCAAAAATCCTAAGAATTGCAAAATCTGAAACACTTCTCATCCCAAGCGTTTCACATAAGGGATACTCAACCTGTCCCACCAAGTAGGCAGCTTCAAAGAACAATTGTTTATTGTCTTGAAGTTTCCAGAACTAGAATTGAAGGTACGTGGCCTTTTTTTTTTTTTGCGGTACCGGGGATTGAACCCAGGGGCATTTTTACCTCCAAGCTACACCCCCAGCCCTATTTTTTATTCTTTATTTTGAAACAGGGTCTCACTAAGTTGCGGGGGCCTCACTAAATAGCTGAGGCTGGCCGCGCAGCTGCGATCCTCTGGTCTCAGCCTCCCAAGTACTGGGATTACAGGCGTGCGCCACCACGCCCGGCTGTGCATGGCCTTCAATGGTTCCCTGAAGCCCAACTGCTAGGATAATGCCGTGGTTGTGCGATGTTGTGCTGGAATCCTCTACCATGTTCACTTAAAATGTGAGCTAAAACTGTTTTTGTGTTGAAGCACGGCAATTCTATCCGTCAAGGTCTTTTGCATCCATCCTTTCTCTCTAGGCCTGCTATCCTAATCGAAGTTCATATTACCACTTGATTTGAACTGTTCTTTCTGCCTTTAGACTCTCTGCTTGTCCATATACTGCCAGATGAATCTTCCTAAAATACAGCATTCTCCACTAAAGACTCCTTAATAGCTAATGAAAAAGGCCTGTGATCTTGGTCTTACGTTTCTGGCTCACCTCGGTGTGATCCCAAAGTACTCCACTGGCCATCACGCTAGAAACACAATTCTATCTAAAAGGCCGTGCTTCTTACCACCAAGCTTTGCTTTCAGAATCTACTTCCCTGAAATGACCTTGCCTCTTATTTCTGCTTGTCTCAGTCAGATTCCTCCAACGAGGCTCATCTGCAATAGAGTCCTCCATGGCAAGTCCGCGGATCCCTCCCAGTTGATGTGATCTGTCTTCTCCTGAGCACCCACAGCTTGGTCGCTGCAGCCTCTGTGGTATTTATACTTAATACTCTTTCTTAAAATCATTATAGTTCTTTCTACTTGTGACATTTCTTCCTTTTGGGTATATACACATTGCCACCAGGGACTGGTTCTGTTTATTGCTCTACCTCAGCGATAATAGGCCTTTACTACATGTGTGATGGACAGACAGACGCGATCATTCATTTCCCTTTCACCTCATCGATGGAAGCCTGCACACCTGAAGGTTTTAAGCATGTTGAGTAGAAAAAGAGTTAAAATATGAAGTACCTCTCTCAATTCTGTCTATATGTATATATATATATATATATATATATATATTTTTTTTTTTTTTTTTTGTCTTACCAACATAAAGTTTCATGATAAAAATACATAACTCCTGCCAGGTATGGTGGTGCATGCCTGTGATCTCAGTACTTGGGAGGCTGAGATAGGAGGATCGCAGGTTGGAGGATAGCCTCGGCAACTTAGGGACTCTCAGCAAATTAGTGAGACCTTGTTTCAAAACAAAAAATAATAATAACAAATCGGGCTGGGAGTGTAGCTCAGAGGTAGAATACCTCTGGGTTCAATCCCCAGTACCGAAAAAAAAAAACCAAAACACACACACACACACACACACACACACAAACAAAAAAAAAACCCAAAAAACCCCATAACTTCTAGGAAAGGCTATGAGGAATTAAATAAAACTTTTAGCCCAACTACAACACCTGTTAAGTTGGATCAAGAAGAATGAAAAAGAAAATTCCCTCATGAGCATTTTGAAGTCACACAAAGGGCTGCAACAGGGAGTGGCACTTTTTTTGCTTTGACTTTAGAACCCAGAAATTCATCTTTGTGCTGTCAGCCCTTCATTTACCATGAGAGGGCTAAAGAGTAAATAAGATACAAAAGCCATGATCTATAGTAAACTACAGTCCAGGCGGGGGAACCAAGAATATGAAACTGTAGAATAGCTTAAGATGCTATCTGACTAAAATTTCAATGATAATTGTTCTGGGGCAGGGTTCTAGAAATGCTGTATTTCAAGGCAATATTTACTCAAATGTGTGTCGCTCACATCGTAGGAATAAAAGATGTATCATTATTTGCAATGAATGATAGTTTGAAGAATAATAAAGCTGGGAAAAATGAAATGAGAGAAAATAAAAGTAGAAGCATGTGATTCCATGAGAGGGTAATAACATAATCTCCATGAGCCCACCCCCTCCTTTCATACAGACTAGCGTCTCATCTCAGCATATTCAGTATCTTTCCTATACTATATAGCACCTATAGAATACAGTGTCGTATATTACCTATACCTCTAATGTATTACCTATATATTCAGTATGTTACCCCAGCCATTCCCAGCGTTAAGATAATCCCACAAAAGAATATTGGTAATTTCTTAAGCTATGAAGCCACTTAAGGCTTAACTCCCAAAAATGAGCTCATCCAGACAATCCAGGAAGGCACAGTTTTTCTCTGGACTAGTCCAGATTGAGATTAATTAATTAATTCAACAAACCTGTCAAGTTACTACATACCATGCACTGAGCTAGGCTCTGCTGATACGAATGCACCGAGGAAAAGTTCTATCCTTCATTTTGGTTTGTTTTGTTTGGTTTGGTACTGGGGATGAACTCAGGGGCATTCTATCTCTAAGCCACACCCCCAGCCCTATTTTATTTTTTACTTTGAAACAGGGTCTCACTAAGTTGCTGAGGGCCTGGCTATGTTGCTGAGGCTGGCCGTGAACTTGTGATCCTCCTGTCTCAGCTTCCCAAGTACTGGGATTACACATGTGCACACTATCCTCCCTTGGAAACTTTCAGGGCAATCCTTCCTGGCTTCTGGTGGCTTCCTAGCAATCTTTGTGGCTCCTTGGCTTGTCACTACAACACTGGAATCTCTATCTTCATTGTCACATGGTGTCATCCCTGTCTCTGTCTTCACATGGTCACCTTCTGATAAGGACACCAGTCATATTGGTTTAGGGGCCCACAGTACTCCAGCATGACCTTATCTTAACTAATTCCATCTGCCATGACTGTACCCCATTTCCAAATATGCCGCATTCTGAGATACTGGGGGCTAGAACTTCAATCTACCGTTTCTTTTTTGGGACAGCACAATTCAACTCATAACACCTACCAAGTCTTTGTCCTCTTTACAAAAGTTTCTTCTGGGGAAATACAGAGCATCCCTAAAGGCCCCTGCAATGCTGTCCCCCTCCCTGAATCCTTCATGACCTCCAGGGACTCTTTCTTTCATGCTCCCCAAATAAGTTATATCTTTTATTGTGTCTCCCCTTCCAGAGGGTAGAAATCGCCCAGCTGCTTTCTGTTCCCTTCCCAGAGGCACTTCCTGGTGGAATGACTTCACATCTCTCAACAGAGCACAAACCATTATCTGGGAATTCAGAGGAAACAGGAAAAAGTTGCTATCTGAGTTGATGGAGACTAATCAGGTGGAGCTTTCCTGAAAGAGATGAGATAGGGCCTTGGAAAGATGGGAGGAAAAGAGAACATTCCAAGCTGTTTCTTGGAAATGTGTCTTTGTGGTGAGGATCATATCGTACCCATGCTTCCTTGCAGGATGTTTTTGAATTTTCTGCAGGGGGCTCACCATGAGCCATTCCACAGGTCATTTAAAACTATTGCGTTCATTGTGCTTCTTGCCCAGCTTGGCCTTCTGTGCATTTTTGGATATTTGGTGTTGCTTTTTATGCATTTAGGCATCTTGAGATGGCCACCTGTCTTTTTAGTAAGGTAGAAAAGTTGCCCATCCATGTGCCTTTGGTTTGGTGTTGGTGCTGTCTGGGCCTGGAGGGCAGTTTTGAGATGCGGTGATTGTTGCTTCTGGCGTTTGATGGTGATAGTTGGAGTGCAGAGGCTTGGTGGAGATAAGGAAGAACTTTTAGGGATGTCTCGAGTATGTGCTAAGTTTGCTAGAATCACAGCAAGCACCACAAGGTTTCTTGGGCCCTTGGAGAGCAAGCAACATGAATTTCAGGAGCAGAGTACTAGTGACTAGAGGTGGGCCCCATGAACTGAAAATACCCAGAGAGCATGAGATCAGCCTGTTGAAGAGACGTCTGCCCGCCTATGTTTATAGCAGTACTGTTCACAATAAACAAGATGTGGAATCAACTGAAATGTCCATCAGCAGATGAATGGATAAAGAAAATATGGAATCTCTACACCATGGAATAATATTCAGCTATAAAAATGATGAAAGTCTATCATTTGCAACAGCCTGGATGAGCCCAGAGGACGTTATGCTAAATGAAATAGGCCAGGCCAAGAAAGACAAGTACTGCATGATTACTTGTATGTGAAATCTAAAAAAGTTGATCTCATGGAAGTCAAGAGTAGAATGGTGGTCACCAGAGGCTGGGGAGAGTTCTGGGAAGAGGGTATGGGGAGAGACTGGCCAAGGGGCACAATGTTATGGTCAGACAGAAGGAATCAGTTCTGGTGTGCTATAGCACAGTACAGTGACTAGTTAACAGGAATGTGCTGCCTATTTCAAATATCGACGAGAGATGATTTTGAATAATCTTTTTGCAAAAATCAACAAATGTATGATGTGATAGATATATGCTAATTACCCTAATTTGACCATTAGACAATGTATACATGTATTAAAACATCACACTATACCCTACTTGTAGGTCCAGTTATGTGATAATCAAACATAAAGGTAAAATAAGGAAAGTCTGCCATTGTGTCCTTTTCTTGGTCTCCTACTTCAGGTAGCTGAAGTCTCTAGTATGTATGTCTTCTTACTCTTCTTGGGATGGTGGGTAGAGAATACAGGAAGGAGCTTGAGTTTTGGTCTCGAGTAGCTCAGTGTTACCCCCACTTTATTACTTTTATTTATTTATTTTTTGGTGCTGGGGATTGAACCCAGGGGTATTCTATCATCAAGCTACACCCCAGCCCTTTTTATTTATTTATTTATTTATTTATTTATTTTTATTTTGAAACAGGGTCTCGCTAAGTGGCTAAGAATCTTGCTAAGTGTCTGAGGTTGGTCTCAAACATGTGGCCCTTGTGTCTCAACCTCCCAAGTACTGGGCTTACCACTTTATAGGTTCTGTGATGTTGGGCTTGTAGCTTCCTCACCTGGGAAAGGAAAGGGAAGGAGGGGTGGTGCCTCCTTCAGGGTTACTGGGAAGAGTCAGTAAGGTGTAAAATACTGGGAAAGGGACCATCCTGGTAGTGCCTGGCATGTTGAAGGTGAGCTACGCAATGTCGATTTATCCTTTTCTAGTTTGGAAGAGTATGGGACACCATGACAAAAAGCAGGGAAGGAGCCCCCTGTGGGCACGCCACATGTCAGCCTAGAAGAGAGGTACCTCTTGTGGGGGACAGTCAGCTGTAAGATGCAAAGCCAAGACTACATTCATCAACCGTGGAAGTTTGCAGGGTCCTAGACTTTTTTCTCCTTTATGTTCATTCTTTTTATAGCCCATGATACATTTGGCAATTAAGCTTCTGAAAAATATGCATGTTTAAATGCGATAATATTGCTGATTTAAGGGGTTTGTACTGTACCGGCTTCCAAATGCATTTAAGTTTTATTTGCGATGTTCCTTTAAATAAACGCCACAGCGATGAAATACATTACTTCCTGCCATTCAGCACACAGGATTTGATCTGCAGTATTTCATCACGAAAGCAAACCCTCCTAAAATTTATCATCGAACTTGTTAAAGTTTCTTCCTCTGCCTCTTTTTCTTCTTCCCCTCCCCACCTTCCTGCAAGAGAAAAATATTTTTTACCACTGTAAAATTGATTGGTAAACATTTGTGGATAAGAATATCAGTTTTAAAACCTTATAGCTTCCATCTTTTTTTTTTTTCTGCCCCAGCACAACTTAACTATCACTTTGGATGATTTTGTACTGGACCTGGCTTAGCACAGGACTATAAATTATCCTTTAAAGACATACAGCAATTTAAAGTGGCATTGCCCCTGAAATATATTTATATTTACAGCATAAATGAATAAAGAAAATGAATACGTAAAGATTGACCCCCAAATTTTAAAACGGCAGCAGGGGTCTGGTGAACCACGAACCACGGAGCCCATCGTTCTGGAAGAAAGTGCAGACTCTTTTATTCATCCTTCTTTCTGGCAGTTCTTTGAGGAAATCAATTCAGAGAGGAGCTTAAGATAGAGACTCCATGGAGTCAAGGAGATCACTAGGAGATAGACAGTCTAGGAAGTATTTAACGGCTCCCTGCTTGGCGTTCAAGTATTAATATAACAACAGCTAATGATGAATTCAGGAGCAGTCCCTCGGAAACTGGCAAACAGCAATGGGAATAAGTAATTACAGGGTTTCTGCCCAATTGAACACATTACGCAAGAAGTGTTAAATGAAGAATTTTTACCCTTCAAAACATGCTCTCTTTTCTTGCTCATACAGAAAAAAGCAGTAATAAAACAGGCACCCACATACCACTCCCTAGAATTAATAAATATTAGCATCGAGTCATATTTGCTTCAGATTGTTTTTAAGTGAAAAAAAAATAAGATATTTCTGATAAATGAACTCCCTGTTCTCTTCTCGCTCCTCAGAAGAAACTGCTGTGGAGAATTTGGTGTGCTTCCTGTCGCCGGGCATATAATCATTTGGGTGATCTACTTCTTTTACAGGACCCATCCTTTTTACAGATGATTTTACTGTTTTATGATATGTGCCATAAAATAAGCCAGATGACTGCGGCGGCCTTCCAAACTGACTCTCCGCTGGTAATTATTTCTTGACACGTGGCTTATAAACCCTATTCACTCCCCATATATAGTCATGCCATGTTAATTTTTAATTATGCATTTTATGGAATGACAGGGACAATTACAATTAATTTATGGACTTTTAGAGTATTTTCTTAACACTTTAAATCAGAAGTCACAGATAATTTCCAGGGATGTGGATTAAGCTGGTTAATGAGAGTATTTTCCTAGAAATATCCCTTAAGGAGTTAAAATGAAGCCTATGGGGTATAGATATCACATACACATTGTCTTGCCTCCTTGCAAGCTGTGAAGTGAGAATAAGAAGTAATTAGTTATTTACGTCTACTGTGGATCTACCCAGTCTCGACTGTGGGTTTGGTCTTGTTGCTGCTTGGAGCAGATGTCCTCAGGTGGCCTGTAGAAATGGAGGTCTCCACTCCACAGTGCCCAGGGCTCTGTACCCAACCTGCTTACAGTCTGACCTGTAACACTTGCTTCTCAGCCTGGGTTGTGCATAGGAAATACCTGGGGGGCCTGGAGGACAACCCATACCTCGGCCACACAGGTGACAGTCACAGTGGAGTCCCTGGGGACACTCAAGCCTTATCAGGCCCCAAGTTCTCCAGGTAAGAGTATTGAGATCCCGGTTTAGAAGCTCTGTTTGACCTCACCCAACCCTCCCCAGCCTTCTTCTACCTAGAGTGAAGTACCTTCTATCTTGAGTCCAGCCGGTGCTTCCCAGCCTTGGGGTGCTTGCTGTTCCCTCTATTGAACATTCGAGTCTCCTAGTTCAAAGCACACCTCCTCAGAGAGGCCCTCCTTGACCAGCCCATCTCAACAGTCCCCTTTCCTCACCACTGTGACCACAGCCTTGCCCCATTTATTTGCTTTCAAGCACTAGAGTTTTCCAGAATCACTTGCTAAATCGTTTGCTTTCTTATTGTCTCTTTTTCATCTAACCAGAATATGAGCCCCTTGAGGGCAGGGCTTTGCTTTCTCCCCACTAGATTCCTTGTGTCTAGGACAGTGCCTGGTGTAATATATACAGCCATGTGCTACATACCCATGTGTCTGTCAGTCAACAGCTGCATATAGGATGGTGGTCCCATAAGACGATGTCACCTACTAGTGTTGTAGCCACGTTAGTTTGTGTCACTATACTCTATGATGTTCACACAATGACAATATTGCCTAATGGCGCATTCCTCAGAACATATTCCTGCCATTAAGGGACCCATGACTGTACACATAAAATATTTGTTAAATGAGAATGGATTCTAATATCAGGATGCATTGACAGGCCACTGAATGTCAGGTTCAGTCTTTTTTCTAAGACCTAAAGATGAGTTAACGTCTTTCCTGAAAAAATGTACCTACTGCTTTGCAAGCACATCATCAGGACATAGGGCAACCCTGGCCCTCTTTCCTGATCTTGCCCTCAGTGACCCAATTAATAATTATAACAGAAATATAGACACAAACATGTATACAACAATAGTGGGCCTTAAGGAACATTCCTATACTTTGACTCCATCTTTTCCATGTATAGAGGAAATGTATGACCATGTACAGAGGATGGAGGAGCTCAGATCAGCTAAATAACATGTCCACATCCACTTACATGGCAGTTGATGGGATTAGAATTTACACCTTTTGAGGAATACCCTGAGAAGAATGGAAGAGGGATCAGTCACCTACCACTCCTCTCAGGGTTGACAGCTACGCTTTCCCCTGAGCCTCTGCGCTCTCCTTGGCTTAAAAACTCACATGAGAAGAGAGACTCACAAGTGGACATGGAGGAAGGAAGGGGAGGTAAGAAGCAGGAATCTTCCCAACCTCTGCCTGTGTTGCACCCCGCCTCTCAGGGGACTCCGTGCTGAGCATCTTTGGCTCCTACACCACTCGGTACTTTAATGCTGCAGCTCACCACACCTTTGGATGTGACCTTCCTAAGTTGCTGTGAGCCAGCAGGTAGCGGGTTTTGCAGCTGAGCAGCTGCAGCTGTTTGGTTTTATTTAACTTGATTGGCTTCCTCCATGTGCGCTGGGAGTACCCTCATCATGGTAGACCCATCGTGAGTTTCAGGAAAGATCTCAAAACCTGGAGAAGTCTGCAGTCACTGGGTCAAAGTGCATGATAGAGATGACAGGAGCTCATCTTGATGGGCGTCCCAGGTGAGCTGTGGGCTCAGTGCTGCACTGGGGTGTAAGGAGTGATGGGTTCATGGGTGCTGGGTTTACTAGGATGGTTCTGGCTTAGTCCATTTTCTGTTGCAATAACAGAATGCCACAGATTGGGTAATTCATAGGGGAAAGAGGCTTGTTTTGGCTCATGGTTCTGAAGGCTGGGAAACCCAAGAGCAGGGTGCCAGCATCTGTTTGAAGTCGGGTGAGGACCTATGCTGGGTCATAACATGGTGAAAGGGCAGAAGGGTTCACATGGAGAGCCAAGGACACTGAACTTGCATTTATAACAACCTGCTCTTGTAATAACCGACTCCTTCCCATGTGAACTAACTCACTCCCTTGAGAAGGGCAGAAACCCCTTTAAGACGGTGGAGCCACATGGCCCAGACATCTCTTAAAGGATCCAAGACCTCTCTAGACCATTACATTGAGGGACCAGATTTCTTTTTTTTTTTTTTTTGCGGTACTGGGGATTGAACCCGGGGGGGGGGGGGTTCTACCTCCGAGCTACACCCCCGGCCCTATTTTTTATACTTTATTTTGAAACCGGGTCTCAGAAGGTTGCAGAGGGCCTCACTAAGTAGCTGAGGCTGGCCGCGAACCCAGATCCTCCAGTCTCCGCCTCCCAAGTACTGGGATTACAAGCGTGCGCCACCATGCCCTGCAAGGGACCAGATTTCAACATGAGTTTTTTTGGGGGGACAAACCACATCTAACCATAGCACCTTCATAACTATATATGTTCTTTGCCAGAAACCATTTACGTAATTCAACCATTCAAACATAAAAGTAAAACAGGGTCATGTGACCAGTTATGTTGACCTCAGAAACAAACTAAACTGCTTTTTCCTGGTCCACCTCACTTCCCCACTCCTTAGTACTTAACTTTGTTCCTTTTTCTGCTTAGCTCATTTTTGCTCAGTATGGTGCTGTGTAGTGATTTTTTGTTGTTTATATCTAATACCATTTTCAGTCTTTTTGTGTGTGTGTGGATTTAAAAGCCATGTTAGTTAAACATAAAATATGTATCTAGTTCTCCATTATTGATTTTATTTGCATGTGTCCCTTGCGGAGGGTGATTTTACACCTTGGTTTGTCTGTGACCGTTTCTGTTTTTATTAGTGGCTTCAGTACAATTATTAATAGGGACTCCTTTTACTCTTATATACTGGTTTGTAAGTTACTTATAGAGGACCCCTACTCCTGAATGACCCTCTCCCCAACTCCTTATTTGATCAGTGTCTTTCTTTCTTTCTTTCTTTCTTTCTTTCTTTCTTTCCTTCCTTCCTTCCTTCCTTCCTTCCTTCCTTCTTTCCTTCCTTCCTTCCTTTCTTTTTCTTTCTCTCTCTCTCTTTCTCTCTCCCTTTCCTTTCCTTTCCTTTCCTTTCCTTTCCTTTCCTTTCCTTTCCTTTCCTTCTTTCTTTCCTATTCAACCCAGGGCATTCTACCTCTGAGCTATAACCCAGCCCTATTTTTTATTTGGAAACAGGGTCTCACTAAGTTGCTGAGAGCCTTGCTAAGTTACTCTGTCTGACTTCAAACCTGCAATCCTCCTGTCTCAGCCTCCCAAGTACTAAGATTACAGGTGTGCACCACCATGCTCAGCCCGATCAGTGACCCTTTCAGTTGTCTACCATCTCTGATATTGTGTCACTTACATGTAGTCAAATTATCATTCTTCCTGCCTCTGGCCTATTGCACACGTACATCATTATCTTAAATTGGGCAACAATTAAAGGAAATAATGGATAAATAGGTTGGCTCTTATGGTTTTGTTGAGTCCCTGAGTTCACAGAGCTATTCACCGGGATTTCAAAGTTGTCATTTGTTATGTTTAATTACACAGTGCTCTTGGACACAGATCTGCTTCATCTGTCAACCAACCAAGAGTTTCCTGGCTTCAGCACCAGTGTTTCCATTGACACTGCTATTGTTTTCAATCCTGTTTAACCTCTTGCTACTTTTCCCTTGAGCTGCCTTCTGGATTTACCTGACTTGGATTACTTTGATCAATAGATCAGACCCCTTGGTGCTGGGAAGAGCATTCCCCTGTCTTCCTCCTTCCTGTTTTTCACAGGTCCTTAGGGTGGTAAGTTTCCCTTTTGTGAGATATTTTCAGCCTGTCCTTGTGTTGCACAGGGAAGTCGAGGGCACGGCCACACAATACGTGCTGTTTCAACTTCACGCCCTGCGGAAGACCCTGACCTCCAGATGCCCCGCTGGCTACCTACTGACATTTACTACCCCCCATTAAAATGATTCCTCGTTATTCCTTGTGGTTGGAGGCTAAAGGGAGGTGCTTCTGGGTGTTTTGTGGACTTCGGGCTGGGAAAAGACACTCCTTTAAACCTGATTCAGTGTCTTCCAGTTTCTGATTTTAGCACCTGCATTTTTCAACTGCTTGACCGTCCCCCGTCCGCACTGCGGTGGCCCGAGTGCTCCCTGAGGTTTCAATCAGCCTGCGCTGTAGTTTTCCTTTTAGGAAGTAACACATCCTTTGAGGATGCTGAGGAAATTCTGTTCATGACCACACAGATAAGGATTGAGCCAGGCTTCGGTTCACACAGCACAGGGGCGATGATTCTCTGCCCCTTTGCAGAATCCCTTTGTCTGGACAGACCACATTTTCTTTATCTATGCATTCATCCATGGACACTTAGGTGACTTTCATATTTCAGCTATTGGAAATAATGCTGCAGTGAACACCGTAGTGCAGAGATTATTTTTGAGGAAGTGATTTTATTTCCTTAGGATATATACCCCGAGGTGAGATTGCTGAATCATACCGTATTTCTATTTTTAATTTTTTTTGTAGTACCAGGGATTGAACTGAGGGGCATTCTACCTTCGAGCTGCACCACCAGCCCTATTTTTTATTCTTGATTTTGAAACAGGGTCTTACTAAGTTGCAGAGGGCCTCACTAAGTAGCTGAGGCTGGCTGTGAACCTGCAATCCTCCTGTCTCAGCCTCCCCAGTACTGCGATTACAAGCATGCGCCACCACACCCAGCTTATTTTTAATTTTTTGAGGAATCTTGATAGTGTTTTCCATTATGGCTGTACCAATTTACATTTCCACCAGTAATGTATAAGGATTCCCTTTTCTCCAAGTCCTGGATGACACTTGCTATCTTAGGACTTTTTGATAATAGCTATCCCAACAGATGTGAGCTGATATTGCACTCTGGTTTTGATTTCCAAGAAATCTATTTTTAAATTAAAAAAAATCAGTTTTAGTGGAATACTGTATTTTGGAAAAATGTAAAACTTCTCCTCCATCTAATAATATAACAGGGCATCCAGAGGGTGCGTGATTCAGACGCCCCGCTTCCTTCCTTCTCTCCTCTTTGGCAGCACACTCATCCTGTGCGTTGTTTTCCATGTGTTGGGGACAGTCGGGGCAGGGGGGAGAAGAAGGGAGAGAGAGAGTGAGAATACCTAATTGAATTGCTCAATTAACCATTAGATGTGGTTAATTCAGCACATTCTCATGCTGTCATTCATTCAGTACTTAAATAAAATCCCCCATGTGCAGTATGGTGTGTTAGATTTACTGAGGGCTGAAAAAGCAACTCGCAGATACATGCTGCCTTCAAGGAGCCGAGGGCTGTTAGGAGAGATGGGCAGCCACACGCCCGCGTCACCGTGTAAGAGGCTTCTGAGAGTTGCAAGGGAGCGAGGGGAGAAAAGCAGGTGAATATTGGCAGTTTCCTGAAGGTGTGACTTCCCCTGAGGAAAGCAGAAACGAATCATACTGAATAGCTAGCTCTAGGTTTGGATATTGTGCGTGACTCGGTTCAGAATGTGTTTGTTGCTTTGAATAAGTAAATCTGATAACTTTGTCTCCATCAGTGAGAACTGCAAGCCATGGAGGGATTCCTTGGATCCACGAAACTTTATTTTCCCATGCAAGGTGCTGTGCAATCAGTAGTTCAGTCTTCCGGATACCTGAGGGTCCTAGGGGTAATTAAAAACCATCGAAGCTGGGGGTGGTGGCACACTCCTATAATCCCAGTACTTGGGAGGCTGAGACAGGAGGACTGCAGGTTTGAGGACAGCCTTAGCAACTTAGTGAGACTCTCAGCAACCTAGTGAAACCCTGTTTCAAAACAAAACAAAAAAGGTTGGGAATGTAGCTTGGGGGTAGAATGCCTCTGGGTTCAAGCCCCAGTAACACACACACACACACACACACACACACACACACACACACACAGAAATAAGCCCCTTCTTAGGTATAACAACCTGGAGTGAGCTACCATCTGATCTGACTTGGATTGTCTTGGTCCATAGATCAGAGAGGCAGCAACTTCTGATTGGACGGGACCTCGGGCCCTGACAAGGACTTTCTCGTGGCTTCTGTCCTTCCTCTTTCTCATGTATCCTTAGGTTACCAGTCTCCCTTCTGTGAAGTGTTTTTAGCTTGAAGACTGTCCATGGTGATTACCTTGGTCAGATGAGCTACAGAGGAAAACAAAAGCTCACCAAGAGGGGGGTTGGCATGGGGTAAGGAGGAAAGGGGCCCAGTTCTTGGCCCAGTACCATGTGGGGGCTGCTCAGGGCTGGTTGTACTTGTTGTTCTTAGGGAAACCCTGAAACCCAGCACATTTCCTTTTAAGCCAGACCCCTGACACCTCAGGAGTGATTAACATGGCATGTGAGGCATTTGATTTGAGGGTTTTTTTTCTATGAACTCCATTTTAAAATTTTACTGCATTATAAAAAGAATAATTATTTTAATAGAACAGCTTGAAGACAAAATTAACTAGAATATGTCCATTTTAAGATTAAATGTTCTATTGTACATTTAACAACATGTCTTTAGTATGTGAATCCAAAAGTTTTAGTTTTCTTAAATTTTACTTTAAAAAGTATATTTGGTTGTTTAATTGACACATAGAAATTGTACATGTATACATTGTTTAATGTTCAAGTAAAGACAAGCATATCTATCTCCTCAAGCTTTTATCATTTCTCTGTGGTGAAAACATATGAAATATTTTCTTCCAGCTTTTTTTGAAAATTATTATCTTTGTCTATAGTCAACCTACTGTGCAATAGAACACCAGTACTCAACTATAACTTAGTACTATAACTTAGTCCCTGTCTAACTATAACTTAATACCTGTTGACCTGGGTTTTGAAAACCAGGTCTGGTGTGGATGGGTGGATGGAGCTGGGGGAGGGATGGGAGAGGATGACATCCAGACAGCTTGGGAAGGTGTGACAGGGTCTGAGATGGAAAGTCCCAGGTGAATGCAGAGCACAGCCAGGGGCTTACATTGGCTGGAGGTTAGTGTCAAGGTGGTGGTGGGGAGGGGGCTTCGAGCGGATGCAGGCGGAAGAGTTTGGACTGGCTTTTTTTAGATGACAGGGATCCATGGGACACCTTGGGAAGGTCTATGATGTGGTCAGGGATTTGTTGTGTGGAGACTAATCTTGTAGTGCTAGGTATGTTGGACGGTGGTGAGGAGGGCCCAGAAGCAAGGACATCTGTCAGGAGACTGCGGCAAAGGGCCGAGGAGTATTTAGTATAACACATATGGCATCTGTGAAACCAACGGAATGTTTTGCCAGGCCTACAAGAACCTCAGTTCCTAAAGGAAATGATTCCTCAAATAGAAGAGCAATTTAGGAATGACATATAATAAGAATTTTCATTAGTGAATCAACAAAGCTGCTTTAAGGTTAGTATATCTGTGTAGATTTTAGCTTGTTCTGTGTAATTAGTTTTTTGTGTGTGTTTGACATTATTATATGGCAGTAGTTAGAAGCAAGAACTCTAGAACTAGACTGCCTTGATTCAAAGCCCAGCATCACCACTTACCGGCCTGGAGACCTTAGGAAAATCACTTAACCTTTCTGTGCCTCAGCATGGCATCTAGGATGTGCTTCATAAATATTAATATTGTGGTCATCATCATTATTGTTACCATCACTGTCATTATCATCATCATTACTTCATAACATCTATTTATAATAAATTAAGTATCTTCATTAGATACAGGATCTTTTTGATATCGTAGAGGTAACCCCTTAGGAATTACATTCAGCTGAAGGTAACAGAACCCTTACTACATGGTCTTAAACACTTCAGGGTTTATTTTCTTAATAAAAAGAATGGAGGTAGACAGTTGGTGGCACTGTTTGGGTGTCTTAAAGATATCAGGGTAACTGAAACTCTCTTGGTCCCCTTCCTTCATGGGCTCACGTTGGCTGTGGCTGCTCCAGCCATTATGTCTGTCTCAATGGGGGGAAGAAGAAGGTAGGTAGGATGGAAGGTCAAAAGTGTTCCCGCAAGCTGAGTAATCTCTCTTTAAGATTTTTTTTTTTTAGAAATCCAATCTACAGATTTCCACTCACATCTCCTTGGTCAGCCCTATTGCCAGAGGGTTTAGGGGGAGGTCATTTTCTCCAGAAAGTTTTCCTTCTTCAGAAATATAAATGTTCTATTACTAAGAAAAATGATAAGGATGGATATTGTATTGGCCAGGGTTCACTAGACTAACAGAATTCACAGAATGGATATATGGAAAAAGGGATTTATCAGATGGGCTTACAGTTTGAAGCAATGTAGTCCCGAGTTCTGACTGCACATGGAGAGTCAGTGGAACCAGTAGCTGGTCGAGCGGTCTAAGAGCTAGAGTCTTAGGATCGGAGCAACCACTAATTCAGTCCCAGTCCAAGATGTGAAGATCAGGAAGCTCTTCAGAGAAACGATGGTGAAGTTTCAGTTCGAAGGGCTGGAGGCCAAGAAGATCAAGAAGCTCTTCAGAGAAACGGCGAAGTTGGAGGCCGACGGTCTCAGACGAAAGCAGATGTGTTTTCTTTGGAAAGAGTCGCGCATCCCTCTACGCGGCTTTCTCCTTCTTTTATCTAAGTCCTACACCTATCAGAACCCTGCTGCCTACATTTAGGGCAGGACTTTCTGTTTAATCTGCTGTTACATAAACCAATTGTCTCATTGACACACCCAAAGTCACATGATCTTGGGTGTGTCATGATCCGGTCAAGTTGACAAATTAGATTAACTATCACAGATATCTAAAGGGTCAACTGGTACAGTGGGATCTTACTGTAGAAAAATTATCTCAAGGCTTTCAAAGAATTCTTGTATATTTCTAAGTTAGGAGTTGATTTCCTTCTCCCAGGTGGACAGCTCCTCATGGTCTAATCCTTTAATTTTTAGTATATATTGAGTTTTTGCTTTTAAGAAGTTGATTCAAGAACAAAGACAGTTGAAGAAAGAGATGGGAATATAGCATGTTTTAAAGTCAATTAATTGTAGGAATAGCTGTAGAAGAGGAGTCTTAGTTTATACCTAATGATACACTCTGGGTGCTCTCTGATCTATGGTAAGGAAGGCTTTGTCATCAGGTCCATGTCCTATTTGTCATATTTCCATTCATAGACAGGTTGACAGTAATGTGAAAATGCCCCAGATACCATCACGAGATAAGGAAGGAAGGTGATTGGCCTGCTTCCAAGGACAAGAAAGACGTCGGGCCAGGCTTATCCACGTGGACGGACACCATGACGACAGGTATCATGACTTGCTGACCTCACATTCAAGTCAAAATTGAAAGTAAACCCACGATTTAATAAGACCACACACTTGGAAGTAGGAGGTTTGGGTTCTCAGCCCAGATCTGCAACAAATGATTTATATAAGTACAAAAAAGATTTGATCTTTTTGTGTAGTATTTCTTATGTCAAAATGAGAAATAATGCCCAAGTTAAAAAAATTGTAGTGAAATACACTTAACATAAAATTTAGCAGGTTAACAGTTTTTTAGGTGTGTAGTTTAGTGACATGAGACACGTTCACATTGCTGCACAGCCATCACCACCATCTATATCTCTGGAATTCTTCATATTATAAAACCGAAACTCTGTCTCCATTAAACACTAATCCCTACGTCCTGCCAAGGAACCCTTGGCAGCCACCATTCTGTTTTCTGTCTCTATGAATATGATTATTTCTGGTACCTCGTATATTTAGAATCAAACAGCATTTTTCTTTTTTTCTTTTTGGTGGTACTGGGGATTGAACCCAGTGGCATTCTATCTCTGAGCTCCACCCCCAACCTTATTTTTTATTCTTTTTATTCTGAAACAGGGTCTCACTAAGTTGCAGAGGGCCTCACTAAATAGCTGAGGCTGGCCGCAAACCTGGATCCTCCGGTCTCAGCCTCCCAAGTACTGGGATTTGACTGTTGTGACTAGTGCTGCTGTGAATGTGGGTGTACATACATTTCTCTGAGACCCTGCTTCAAATACTTGTAGGTATTGTTATGGTTTGGACATGAAATGTCCCCCAGAAAAGCTCATGAGTTAGCAGTGCAGAAATGTTCAGAGGTAGTGTAATTGAATCAGGGCTCTACTCTCATCAATTGGTAAATCCATTAGTGGATTAATAATTTGAATGGACTTAATGGGTGGTGTTCTGGTCAGCATTCTCACAGCTATAAACTAAAGACCTGACCATATAACTTAGATGAAAGAAGAGTTATTTTCTTATGGTTTCGGGTTCAGTCCAGGTGAGGCCAGGGACTACGGCTCTCAGGGCATGGTGGCGGGAAGTGGAGAGAGGGAGAGCACATGGCTGTGCTCCTCACATCATGGAGGCTGGAAGCAAGAGAGAGAGTGGGGAGAGGAAGAACCATATATAATCCCCAAGGCTGCACCCTCAGGGATTCACCCCCTCAGCCACACCCTACTAGCCCAGGCCACCTCCCAGATAAATCCATTTTAGTGGATTTATGCACTGCTGGGATTATAACCTCATGACTCAATTCCATCAGCTCCAAACATTAATAAATGGGCTCTTTAGGGAACATTTTATATCTAACTATACAGGTGGTAACTGTAGGCAGGTAGTGTATGGCTGGAGGAGACAGGACACGGGGGGCGTGGCCTGGGGGACTATATATGTCCATGATTCCTTCCTCCTCTCTCTCTCTCTCTCTCTCTCTGTCTTTCTCTCTCCTTCTTTCTCTCTCCCTCTCTCTTCCTCTCTTCTCCATGCTGCCCTGAGCAGCTCTCCACTGACTGCCATACCTTACCACCATGAGCCAAATAAACCTTTTCTCCTCTGAGTCATTATGGTCATATATTTTGGTCATAGAAACAAAAAAGCTAACTAATACAAGTATAGACCCAGAAGTGGAATTGCTGGATTCATCATGGTGTGTCATACACTCTGTCCCAAGTATGTATTAAATGCCATTCTCTCCTAGTAAACAATGAGCCCCTTGAGGGCAGGCTTGATTTCAATTCATGCTTATATCCTTGGTGCAGGGAGCCCCTTGCCCATTTCTGCACCCCATGACTCAGCGAAGCACTTGGCATATCGTACCTATGCATTAAATATTTTTTGCAAAGAATAACTGAAAGAATATAATTGATATTAGTTGAACGAATGATTAATGGAAGAATTTTGTAAGTTCTATAGCAGGTGTTGACATTACAAGCAAATCTGGCCTGCTACTTGTTTTTATATGCCCCCAGCTTAGAATGCTTTCCACAGATGAGCATTTTCAATCTGATAATGGGGAACACTAACTTTGAACCCCGATTAAGTGAAATGTTTTCCCTCCCCAAAGAATTCCATTCTGCCTCATTAGTGAGCCTGCATTAAAAAAAAAAGTCTGCTCAATTGTTGTTGCTGTATTTTGAGTTTCATCAATAACAAATTTGAGGGAGTTGTTTGCTCTCATGTTATATAAACACTTACACAACATCTTCTGTTTTGCCTCTGGGCCGGCAAAGCTCAGAATATTTGGAGTCTGGCCTTTTACTAGAAGAATTGGCTGACCACTGCTCCGAAGTGTTAATTAGATAACAGCATTACTATTCTTATTATTATGTACTGTGATAGGTTGGGGAATTCAAAAGATGTAAAATGTTTGGGGCACACTTGCCTGATTAAATGGGTTACATTTGCTGAAGCACTGGGCACAATTAAGTGCTTACTAAATGATGTTATTTTCTTCTCTCCTGTACCTAAACCTAGTTTAGTGGAATGGTTAGTTTGAGAAGAGATGACTTTAAAAATATGGCATATGGTATTTTGCTTTACCAGGATATATGGGGGTTTAGTTAGTAGTCCTTAGGACGCATTGTTGAAACTGTAAATTGGGGTGGGGACAGAATCCTTTTTACATTGTTAGGTCCCCCAATTCCTGATGACAGTGACTTGGGACACAGGACATTTAATTCATGATGCTGTGGATAAAGGAAAACTCAGCAATTGCCATAAGCAATCCTTTCTATACATTAAAAATAAAAACAAAAAAAGGCTATTTGTAAGCCGGTGTCTACATATATATTTTTGCTCTAGTCTTAGGTTTTTAAAATTTTATATTCAGAGTGTTTTCATGTTCATTTTTCATTGTGTTAAGAAGAAACTATAAATAAAACTTAACAATACCATCGTTTTTCATTAGCTCTAATGGATTTGTGACAGGGTGAAATCTCATGCAGAGTAAGGCTTGATTTTTTTTCTTCCTCAAATGCTGTCAGGCTAGATCATTTAGAAATATTACAGAATCTTCTGTACTGAAGGAAAGAGCTTGTGACTCCAATTTTTTAAAAAAAACATGCACATTATATCATGTGAAACCCTAGTAACTTTTGGAGGCGATTCTAAATCACCAACATTCCTTTGTTTTGACATTATTGTTTCTTTTAAATTCACAATTTTACCTTCAGAATAATTTTAGAAATCTAAAGGCCAGTGTTTTTTTTTATCTCATCATGCTTCAATTTTGCCTTTGAATTAAATCTGTATTTCTTAGGCTGTTATTCTGGAATCAACTTAATTGTAGCACTCTAGACCTGGAAGGGACCTTTAACCTTGTTTAGTTCAACCTCCTCATTTTACAAGGGAGAAACTGAGGTCAGGAGGGAAAATATACTCTGGTCATATGACAAGTTAGGGTCAGAGCAGAGACGGTCGGTAACCAGCTTGAGACGCAAATGCTAAAATTTTCTAGTTCCGTTGTTTCCCCGTTCACTGTAGGTCTTCAGGAATGAAACCATCCAGACACGAGAATGGGAAGAAATAATAGAAGTCCAAATTGAATTAAAGTACTATGATTCAAAGTGTTTCCAATTCTGTAGAAACTTGAAATTAAGTCAGTGGTTTTAGAAAACAAGGCATTTTGGAAACGCACTGAATTTCACATTGATGTGTACGTAAACAGCTATTATTGGGACTCTATATCACCGTGAAAAATGCCATTAAATTACTAGAACCTCTTGGCATCCAAATACAAGTGAGCAGAAGAACAGCGAGCTTCCGGTGGGGGCCTCTGCTGGCCTGTGGGCGCCTCAGTGTCATTCAGGGGCTTGTTGAATGGGAGGGCTCTTGGCTGTGTTGCACACATGGTGTCTTCCTGGGTCCTCTTTGCTGCACAGGTGGCCTGGTACAAACTCCTGGGGACCTTGATCATTTGTGCAGTGGATCACTTTAGAAAGTAGCCTGCAAATTTGTGCGGCGGTTTCTTTTCTTTCTTCTTTTTACTGATATGCTTTTTCTTAAGAGAGTTGCCTGCATTTCCTTAGGGGTAAACTGGAATAGCTAAGCAACCACAGAAGGGCTCAGGCAGCCATATTAAGGTAGTTGATCATCTCTAGCAGTTTACTTAACATTTAAGGAAACCCATGCCCTTCCTATTCTTGAAGATCTCATGGGCAATAAGTTAATATTTCCAAAATCTGCAGCAAAGCCTGCAACATGTATAAATATAGAGCTTGTATGCTTGGGGAAGTCACTGCTTTGCCAGTCCTGGCTGCAATCCCGAATCAGCAACACCACCATCTTCATTACATGCAGTTGTCTCTGTCTTTTTTTTTTTTTAACTTTTTGAAACATTAATTAAGAGAGTTGAGCTTTCTAAGGTTGGTTGTTAAGGATAATTCAACGATTTCTTTGGGAATGCAAGGCTTGGAATGGGGACCAATCTCTACAAAACAAGAAGCATCAAGGGAGGACTGTCATTATACTGTACTGACTGCACTTAAGTCGGCAGTTGCCGAAAGCATAATCATTTTCTGAAACACTGTGTTCTGACTCCGGTTTGTATGTCTGTGTGTCTTTGTAGCCAAAAAGTAGTAGAAAGTTGTGAAAACAACATGTGAGTTGGGGGCTGGTTATATAGTTACTTTGAGTCAAAAATTTCCTTTTCCCTGATTAACTGAGATATTCACTTAATGGCACAGTCTGAGTTCAAGGAGGGGCATGTGGAAGATACCTGTGGAGTCTGACTGGTCCCAGGAGAACTGGACTTAAATGGGTATTGAGTCCGGGTGGGTAAAGGCTTGGGATGGCAACAGGGCACAGTTGTATGGGATGGCATCACTAATGGGTAAGAACTAAAGATCTGGGAGTGAACAAGGGCTTGCTGAAGGAGAAGACAGGTCCAGGAAAAGTGTTGGCTAGGGAGCTGAGTCATTTGGGTAGGCATTCGGTAATGCACTGTCAAGACTGAAGATGTCAAAGGAGGCTGCATTAGTCGTGGCCTACACAATCAAACAGAAGCACTTTTGGAAGATCTAAAAAGTCAAATAAGGGATGATGAGTTCACTCAGAGATTAATGACTGCAGGAAGCCACTGTACCACAAAGCCTGGGGGAACAAAAAGAGTAGGTGGTGGTGTTACCAGAGGTCAAAAGGTAGATCTACACAGTAGATCCCAGAGGCATCTGGGACCATGGAGGGAAGCCTGTCTGGTGCAGCTGGAACCATGGGAAAGATAAAGCTACTTGTCTTAGTCTGTTTTGTGTTGCTATAACAGAACATCACAGCTTGGGGAATTTATGAGAACAGAAATTTATTTGGCTTATGTTTCTGGCAGCTGGAAAGTCAAGGTCAAGGGGCTAGCATCCCATGATGGAGGGTGAGAGGGCAGGAGAGAGAAGGAAGGGGATGAACTCATTCTTTATAGTTACCTGCTCACTCGATGATGAACCCACTCCCATGATAATGGAATCAATCCATTCATGAGGCTAGAGCCTGCATGACCTAATTCACCTCTTGCAGATCCCACCTCTCAACACTTGCCCCGGGGGTGAGGTTTCCAACACATGAACTTGGGACACATTCCAACTGTAGCCCCCCCTTTGCTGAAGAGGTCATTTCCAGCAGAGAGAAGAAGGGAGGAACTATTCCAGTTTCTTCCTTCCTTTCATCCCCCAGGCTTCCACCTACGCCTAGCTGGAGCTAGTTGGCAAGTGAGTCTAGAAAAGGTAGCTTGCAGGTCATAGGTAGGGAATGGATCAAAGAGAAAAGGACAAAGCAGGGTCAGGTTTGGAGAGACTCCTGGCAAATGTGCTGATGGGAGGCCATGGCCTGAGGGATCCTCCTGGGGGAGAGAGAAAGCTTCCATGAGGGTTAAGGGACACAGAGCCTGAGATTCATTGGATTTTCTAAGGTCTGGTCTTATACCCTCTTCTGCTCAGAGCCCTTCCTATGTTAAGTGATTGCTTATTCTCTGGCCTATTGAAACTCAGCCAGATGTGGGGGCGATGGGTTCTTTTCAGGATCCAGGCACTCTGATTCCTACTGTCTGGACTTTTGACCAGGGCTCAAAAAAAAAAAAACTTTAAATAGTTAAAGCTTGCTGGATGAATGATGGAAAATTCCATTATGATGAATACAAAAACAGTTCTGTATTAAAAAAATACCTCATTCTATGCTTTTATGTCCTGGGTGGCTACAGAGGCGACACTCTTTAGAGTTAGTCATATAAATTCTCAGCCATGAATTAGGGCATCTTCTGGTCCCTGTCCCCCTGCCTGACACTCTAGATAGAAAAAGAGCCATTTTTTTGAATCGTCCCCATCATCATTATCACCGACTTCACTGCCATGATCACAGACATGAGCATGCTGTAAGTAGAACATTGTGTTATCTGCAATGCAGAGAAGGGATGGGTAAGCTATTTGTAACAATGATAACGATGCTTTAAGACCACAGCTCAGTGATTCTCAAACTTTAGGGTGAGTCAGAATCACCTAGAAGACCTGTTAAAATCCAGGCACTCTCCCCCATCCCCGAGTCCTCTCATTCCATTTATGATTTAGTGGGTCCGGGGTGGGACCTAGAAATTTGCATTTTCCACTGATTCCCAGATGGCACTGCACGCCTGGGCAATCACTGCATCAGCTCGATGGCTCTGCACAATGTTCCTGGCAGGTATTCTTATTTCCATCCTACAGCAGAGGCTCTGAGGCTTAAAGAGACCAAGTCACTGGTTCACAGCCAGGAAGCAATAGTGGGCGGTCGTTGTTTGGGTGAGCCGCTGGTGTCCCCCTAGGTTATCTGTGTCTGTGGTCAATCATCAAGATTGCAGTGCTGCAGGACTGGGTGTCCACCACCCTCTGTGGACCAGGCCACTGACCACCTGTGGAATTTGTAGGTTCGTTCTTATAGCTTTAGTGAATTTCTATCTTAAATTGTATTCTATGGTAAAAGCAACTGGATGGGTTTTATCTTTTAAGAAATTGGGTCTGGTTTGATTAGTGGTCTTTTACTTTTTGGTATAAATGCTCTCACTAGCTGAAGCTGTCTGGACTGTGTGAAGCCAGGAGATTGGGAAGCCCTGCTCAGCAGCAGATAGGGGGAGACAATGTGGGAGACTGGCTGAACTCCCACTGGGCCTTTCCCGGGGCCCACTGGACTCCTGGGACCCACCACCTGCAGTCAGGATTTGCCTCCACACTCAGGCCTCGATCACCATTAGGGTGTGGCTGGTTGGCTGGCATTTGGTTTATCAATAACCAATGGGATTTTTTTTTTTTTTGGCGGTACCGGGGATGGAATGCAGGGGCGTTCTCCCTCCGCGCTACGCCCCCGGCCCTATTTTTTATACTTTATTTTGAAACCGGGTCTCACAAAGTTGCGGAGGGCCTCACTAAGGAGGGAGAGAGAGAGAGAAAGAGAGAAAGAGAGAGAGAGAGAGAGGGAGAGAAAGAGCTGAGGCTGGCCGCGAACCCGGATCCTCCGGTCTCTGCCTCCCAAAGTACTGGGATTACAAGCATGTGCCACCACGCCCGGCACCAATGGGATTTTTAATAAGCCAGTCTCCCACATTGATGGTTGCTGTGGCCAGTGACCCTCACAGAGTAGGGAATTCTTTTCCTTATTCCTGATCTCAGATATTTTACAAACTCTAATTTCCCAAATTACTCATTGAACAAGGAAGACCGAGGGTTTGAAGGAAAAAAGGGTGGCATAGCGTGTATAGCACACCACCTCCTTCCCTGCTGGATTTAAATCACATATTAATTATTAATTCAGTGTATCTTTATTGTTCCATCTGCAAGCTGCAAATGTGAATTCCAGCCATGTATTTTTAAACAGCTCTAGTATGATCAAGCAAATTTGAATATCTCATGTAGTTTATTACAAGCAGGCTTTGTTTGTAGAGGAAAATTCTGATATATATATGTATATATATATATATATATCTGTATATATATATACATGTATCAGAGTTTATATTCATATATAAACTGACATATATACATACATATATATTGATTTCTAGTTTTTCATTTTGGTTAATTGTAGCAAAATTTTGAGTTAGGAGAAAAATGAGCTCTTTTATTATTTAATAGTTCCCTGTGTCACACTTATAGAAGCTTCTCTCTTGTCTCCTTTCCAGAAACAGAGAATTAAGATTCAACATAGATAAATCTATATCTTGGGACCTGAATTAGATTATAGAAGTTGATGAATTTATAAGAAGATAGAAAATTAATCTGCATAATAAAGATTTAAAAACAGCTTTTACTTGGCTATGCATCCAGTTCATGTTGCCTTCTGAAGGGAGATACACTTAGATTTTTTGTAACTTCAGAAATTGATTCCATAAGTATTCATGTATTAATTGCCTAATCAATATTAGAAAATCTATTAAAAATAACTGTTTGCAACCTTTTCTTTAAAGCACAGTTTTCCTAAAACTCTGGTAAATTTGTACCTGCAGTTTTTCACAATACTAAAATATAGTATTGTGTTTTATATGTGGGTTTTGTTGAAAAACAAAATTTCAACAAATTTAGCTTAAAGATCTAATTGGCTTTAATTGCTAGTGATTCATGAGTTGGGAAGCATCTCATCTAAAGATTTGGAAAAGGCTCCCTGTCGGGTATGGCAAAACAGTTGGTTTTTGTCAAACAGCTTGAACAGGAATAAGAAACCAGCATAATAAAAAAGTGAATTGGTTAACATCAGGTAACTTCAGGTTTCTTTTCTTAGAAGGGCAAAGGGGAATTCCTTATTGTGTTGGATAAAACTGGCCTGTTTGGGCCGGGTGTGGTGGCACACGCTTGTAATCCCAGTACTTTGGGAGGCAGAGACTGGAGGATCGGGGTTCACAGCCAGCCTCAGCTCTCTCTCTCTCTCTCTCTCTCTCTCTCCCTGTCTCTCTCTGTCTCTACTTAGTAAGTCCCTCCACAACTTCGTGAGACCCGGTTTCAAAATAAAGTATAA